>CM033105.1:14654371-14964358 GCA_019321725.1 Paulownia fortunei | reverse complement strand
TGTGGTTTGAAATGAGTCATCACAAACAAGTCTCGACAAATGATCAGCCACTACATTCTCTACTCCCTTTTTATCTCGAATAGTAACATTAAATTCCTGGAGTAAGAGAATCCACCTAATCAGTCTTGGTTTAGCATCTTTTTTGACAAAAGATATTTCAAAGCTGCATGATCACTGAAAACAACAATTGGTGAGCCAACAAGATAAGATTGAAATTTATCCAATGCAAAAACTACAGCAAGTAATTCTTTTTCAGTTGTTGTATAATTCAATTGAGCACCATTTAAAGTTTTACTTGCATAGTAAATAACATATGATTTTTTATTTTTTCTTTGTCCCAAGACAGCTCCAACAGCATAATCACTAGCATCACACATTATTTCAAAAGGTAAAGTCCAATCTGGAGGCTGCATGATTGGAGCAGACGTAAGCATGCTTTTAAGCTTAACAAAAGCATTTTCACAGTTTTCAGTCCATTCAAAAATAGTGTCTTTTGTTAGAAGATTACACAAAGGTTTAGATATTATACTAAAATCTTTGATAAATCTTCTATAAAAACCAGCATGTCCTAAAAATGATCTAATCTCCTTCACAGTCTTTGGTGTTGGCAAATTGGCAATTAACTCAATTTTAGATTTATCAACCTCAATACCTTCTGATGATATAATGTGTCCAAGAACAATACCAGTTGTTACCATGAAGTGACATTTCTCCCAATTGAGCACAAGATTCTTTTCTTCACACCTGATCAAAACCTTTTCTAAATTAGATAAGCAATCATCAAATGAATTACCAAAACAGAAAAATCATCCATGAAGACTTCAAGAAAACATTCAACCATATCACTAAAAATACTAAGCATGCATCGTTGGAATGTAGCTGGTGCATTACATAATCCAAAAGGCATCCTTCGATATACAAAAGTACCAAAAGGACATGTAAAAGTTGTTTTCTCTTGATCTTCAAGTGCAATTGCAATTTGTTATATCCAGAATATCCATCTAAAAAGCAATAAAATTCGTGTCCTGCAACTCTTTATAAAATTTGATCCATGAAAGGTAATGGAAAATGATCTTTTCTAGTGACTGAGTTGAGTTTTCTATAGTCAATGCACATTCGCCAACCAGTAACAGTCCTAGTTGGAATTAATTCATCATTCTCATTCTTGACTACAGTAACTCCAGATTTCTTAGGTACAACTTGAGTCAGACTTACCCATTTGCTATCAGAAATAGAATAAATGATTCCATTATCTAAGAGTTTAATGACTTCATTTCTTACTACTTCTTTCATATTAGGATTTAGCCTTCGTTGCATTTCTCTAGATGGTTTAGCATTTTCCTCTAGATAGATGTTATGTGTGCAAATGAAAGGATTAATACCTTTAATATCAGCAATGGTCCATCCTAAAGCATTCTTATGCATTTTCAGAGTTTCGATCAACTTACCTTCTTGATATGCATCGAGTTTGGAAGAAATTATTACTGGAAAAGTTTCATTCTCACCCAAGAAAGAGTATTTCAAATTAACTGGCAAAGGTTTCAATTCAACCACGGGAGTTTTAATATTTGATGGAATAGATTTTACTGTTGATGATGAAAGTTCTTCGAACCTTGGCTTCCAAAAATATTTTTCTTGTACCTGCAAAAATTCAGAGATAGTATTAGTGTGTTCCTTTTTATAAATACTTTCACTTTCAAAACAAGTCTCCAAAGAATCTGAAGAGTTAGTAGTAGTAAAGTATTCATGAACAAGTTCTTCAATTGAATCCACTTCATGTACTTCGACATCTTCTGCAGGTTGCATACAAACATTAAACACATTTAGTTCCAAAGTCATATTTCCAAATGATAATTTCAAAATACCATTTCTACAATTGATCAAAGCATTTGAAGTTGCAAGAAAAGGACGACCCAAAATGATAGGAATTTGTGTATGTGTTTGTGCAACAGGCTTTGTGTCCAAAACAATGAAATCAACTGGAAAGTAAAACTTATCAATTTGTACCAACACATCTTCTACTATTCCTTTGGAACTTTAATCGAACGGTCAGCTAATTGGAGTACAACAGAAGTTGTTTTAAGTTCTCCCAAACCTAACTGTTCATAAACTGAGAAAGGTAGAAGATTTACACTAGCACCAAGATCAAGCAAAGCACGCTCTATTCTAGTGTTTCCTATGATACATGAAATGGTTGGACAACCTGGATCTTTGTACTTGGGTGGAGTGAATTGTTGAATGATTGAACTAACACTTTCAGTTAAAAATGCCTTCTTTTGTACATGATGTTTTCTTTTGATTGTACACAAATCTTTCAAAAATTTGGCATAAGGTGGAACTTGCTTGATTGCATCCAATAATGGAATATTAATCTTGACTTGTTTAAAAATTTCAAAAATTTCAGCATTTGAGTTCAATTTCTGAGTTGCTTGCAATCTTTGAGGAAAGGGTGCTGGAGGTAAATATTTTTCTTTTTCTTCATTTTCACGCTTACCTTCTTCAAACTTACCTTTATTGTCAGAACTATTTCCATTTTTTATTTCTGGAGGTGGATTAGAAACTCTCTCCTTGGGATGAATAGTCTTGTCAACAACTTTTCCATTCCGAAGAGTTGTAACTGAATTAGCCTCCTTGACTGCATTTTCACCTGAAGAAGAAACATGACACTGAGTAGAAGGATTAGGTTGAGGTTGAGCAGGAAATTTACCTTTTTCATGAGTACGCAAAGAAGTTGTCAGTGTTGAAAGTGTGCTTCTGATCTCATTGATAGCTTGTGAAGTCTGATTATTGATATTTGTTTGTTCATGCATAAATGCTTGCAAAGTCTCCTCAATGGATTTTGTATGTGGAGGTGGATAAGAATGAAAGTTTTGTGGTTTTTGTGAATGCGGTGGTTGGGCACGGTTATCATCTCGCCAACTGAAATTGGGATGATTTCTCCATTGTGGATTGTAAGTTTCAGAATATGGAGAATGGAAAGGCTTTTTGAATGTGTTCATAAAATTTGCTTGTACTGGAAGGTTTGGACATTCATTGGTGGAGTGCCCCAAAAGTTCACAATTGCTACAAACTTCTTCCTCTTGCACAAATTTGATTTCCTTTACTTTCTTAAGTTCCATGGCTTCAACTTTTCTTGTTAAACTAGCAAGTCTAGCATTTAGATCATCTTCTTGACTAAGATAATATTTTCCTTTATTATTATTAGCAAGATTAGATCTAATAAAACCTTCGGAAGAATTAACACTATGCCATGATTGAGAGTTTTCTGCCAAATGATCTAGGTATTCTAGGGCTTCATCAGGTTCCTTATCAAGAAACTCACCATTACACATTGTTTCAACAAATTGTTTTGTTTCAGGAGTTAAACCTTCATAAAAGAAACTAATTAAGCGCCATTTTTCAAAACCATGATGTGGGCATGAATTCAACAAATCTTTAAATCTTTCCCAACATTGAAAGAAAACTTCATTCGAATTTTGAGAAAAATTCTGAATTTGTCTTTTCAAAGCATTAGTTTTATGAGTTGGAAAGAATTTTTTAAGAATTCAGCTTGCATTTCTTGCCAAGTACCAATTGACCTAGGTTTTAAAGAATTAAGCCAATTTTTTGCTTTATCTTTTAAAGAGAAAGGAAATAATTTGAGCTTAACAATCTCATTTGTGCAAGTTTGATCATCAAAAGTGGCACATACTTCATCAAATTCTTTTAAATGCAAGTAAGGACTTTCAGAGTCTAAACCATGGAAATTAGGAAGTAAAGGGATCATACCTGACTTGAATCGAAAATTATTTGCATTTAGAGGAAAAATGAAACAAGAAGGAGAAGAATTTCGAGGAGGTTGCAAGTAATAACGCATGGTACGCACCTGTTGATTCTCATTTTCATCCTGGACACTTTCATTTTCAGCCATGGTGGAAGTGTGTGGAGATGATTCAAATAAATTTTCAAACAAAGTTTCGGAATTATTTCTTACTAAACGTGAGAATTATGACTATGATACCATATAACCATATATCCATAAAGAAAATAAACAAACTATATTTACAAAGGAAAAATATTAACAAACCTGAATACTTACCTTGCCTTCCCGGCAACGGCGCCAAAAACTTGCTACAACTTTAAGGTTGCAAACCCAAGTGCAGGTTGTAGTAAGTAATAAATTTCTCGTGAGTCCGAGGTCGATCCACAGGGAAGTTGTTTGAAGAATTCAAGTTTATATTTATAAAAAGATGGAGTTTATGTGAATCAAAAATATATGAACAATTAATGTATGATGTAGCTAAAGAAAAAAATGAAGTAATAAAAGTACTGAGGATTAGGGATCCACTCTTGAGTTTTGGATAAATAAATGGTTATTTATTCTTTTTACCTCTATTAATTGCCACAATTGGAATCCATACATAATGAAGGTTCCAATGGGAAGATATTATCAAGTAACTCATGCAATAAGGTAATCATGATATTGTCTTACTATTGCAAATTATCTCTTAACGCCAACACTTATTTATGGGATCAAGCATTTATATACTCTTTCGTCAACAACAAATCAAGGTTTCACATTAGCAGTCGGTGGGGTAAAACCGTACAATAAGCTAAATGAACCCAAGTATTTGTTGTGCCATTGGAGATACATAAATCAAGAATCACCACAAAAATAAGTAGGGTTTAGATAAAAAATAATAATAATAATACAACATACTTAAACAATTTCTACCCTTATAACCATTTATCTTCCTCCATCAAGAGATTCACCCTTTTTCCTCAGCAAAATAAAATTTAGAAAGACATAATAAAAGTAACAAAGACTAAAAATATAAGAGAAACTAGAGAATGCATTTCTATTACTACTAGAAAACTTACAATACTAGAAAACATACAAACTAGATAACTTAGCCTAAAGAAACCCTCTACCCCCCCCTCTTACAAGCTGAATACATGGCCTATTTATAGTACTTGGAGTAAGCTAGAGGCCAAACAAATAATGGAGGGGTTAATCAAGTGGTATGCTAGTTGCCAAGAGTTGGTAAGTTGTTACACAAATTTCTCAACCGGTGAATTGAATTACATTTTTCGGTCAGATACAGCCAGAGTTTGAAGATATGTAAAGAATAAAAATTGTAGATCTTTCAACGCTGATATATTTTCATATATCTTTTGTCAAATTTGGCGATCGGATGAAGGAGATATGGTCAAATTACCGAATCATGTCCAAGAGCCGCCCTGTAACATCAGCAGCAACTTGCAGCCTATGGTTTTACCATTTCAACACATTTTCACACCATCTTGTCTTCAGCAAACTTGTTTATTTACCTCTTGGGTATAACATATCCGAATTTCAGACCAAAATAAATTTGGGCTCAAGATATATAACCGAATTGGTAAAATAAGTCAATACTGGGCTGAACTCTGATCTGAATTTTGGTGATCCATTTTGTGTAATTACTTGGACGAATTTTCTGCTATCATCAAGACTGAATTGGGCTGAACCTCCAACATAAAAGTTGTACCTCTATCTCTTGGCTTTCAAATGAAACAAGCTTCAGGTCCATAGAGCTTTTGATCATGAAGTTATGCTCAAATTATAAAAACTGCACAAGTCTGAAAATATGCTTCCATTTATTCCCTAACACAAAACATTAATAAAACAAGAATATTAACAAGAATAAAGCTAGAAAAGTATAAAGGATTTGATATAAAAATATGTCAAAATATGCACTTATCATTAGTATGTATGTGATGCATGCTATGGTTTATTTAATATTTTTCTTATGATGTATGGGATACAATCATTATAATAGATCACATTAAATAACTAAGATAAAATTAGTAAGACCTCGCAAACAAACGAAAGTAATTCCCTCACTTGAAAAATGTTTTCAAGTTAAAAATTGAATGCTTTAATATCAAGCAAATATATATGAGCAAAATTAGGTAGGATCTAATCGCACATGCCTTCCGCCATAAGTAATGGCATGCTGATTTGCTATGTCGGTCACGAGTCATGGGATATGCTAAGTGTAGAGAAGTTGTGAATATTATTAACCATCAGATGATGGGGTGGACTCATCTCTATTCTAGCTCATAATATCATGCTTCATCTACGTTGATGTTTATTGAGTTTTGCTTGACATTAAGTATAATATGAGCTCGTAATACCTCGAGAATTGCATGGCATGCAAATGACAAAGAGTTGCCTACCTTATAATTTAATCATATAGGCTCAAAATATTATGGTGTATGATAGGAATTAAATATATCTCGATCTCACTTTAGAAAATTAGATTTTCCAAAGTTTTTTTCGGGAATGATGAAATTTGAATAAAATAGTAGGAGTTATTAATTAAAAGACATTATAAATGTGGTATTGAATGAATGAACACTTTCATGTCTCACAATTATTTGTGTAGTTAACAAATAAAAATGACTAAAAATTCACTTGCAAGTATTCTTGACACAATCAAATTTACCGGCTCAACTATCTTGACTACCTTCAGAATTCCTTGTGTTGGAAAAGAGAGCCTTAAGTTCAGATCCGTTGGTGGATGCTATAAAGCAGGAGCTTACGATGTTACGGAGCATCTAAAAGCAAGTTAACAATGATCTACAAGCTCGATGTGACATATTAACATCAATATCGAATAAATTGTAAAAGCAACATGAGAATATGGCACACATTACCGATATTCATTTCCACTTATAAGAGTTATATGGGGAGCTTTTTCAAACATAGACTAAAGATGATATGGCTCATAGCAAGACTCGAGTCCCTTTGAATCGTTATGGACAATGAACTCTATGTGATCTCATCTTGTAATTATTTTCTATATCATGTGATCAATTCATTGTGAACTTCAATATGTATAAGATGTAGACTAGCCTTGCTGATTGGTTAACATGTTGACAATGACTGAATCCACCATGAAAAAGATGCCCATTCTGCTTGTTAGCTTCTCTTCTCAATCTTACTCTAAAAAATTAGAGAAAATAAAAGAAAGGTTTTCTCTAAGGGTAAGACGTTAAAAGGCAAACGTAAAGTCAACAAGCCAAAACTTAGTTCTGATGATAAGTGTCACTATTGCAACAAGACAGGGCATTGGAGGAAGAATTGCAAGGAGTACTTTGTATTTCACTAGAATGATTCTGGTATGTTCTTTATTTCAATTAAACTTTTGCTTAACAATACTTCATAGGTATTAGATATTGGCTAGTAGAGGAGAGATTACCTGAGGCTAAGGAATGGAGCAAAGGTTGCTGAATTTGCTTTAGGGACCATCCTTTTAGTATTATGCGGTAAAATTAGAAAAGTTTTAAAATTATTTTTATGTATATGAATTAATAAAAAATATTATATCAATCCCTATGTTGCATATTAGATGATTTTGACTTTTTAATAAAGAATATATTTTTTTCCGTTTTTAAAGATTATTGTTTAATTCATATTGACATATTGGCAAATGATTTATATACTATTCAACCCCAAAATTTCATGATAAAGATTCAACAACGTAACAAACGTAAATTAGATAATCAAAATAAATTATATGTATAGAACACAAGATTAGAATATTTGCAAAAATTCACAAGATAGCAGCTGCACAATTGCTTAACTAGACATGCAAATTATGTCAACTTGTGAATATTGTCTTAAATGAAAATGACAAAATCATCCTTTGAATTTGATCCATGAGAATGTATGTTAACCTAATATAATTTTTTTTTTCTTGTAGTGTAAACACAATTCTTGTTACTATTAAGCATGTTAGAATAATTATTATAAAAAATAATAATTATTATTATTAATATATATAATTAGTAGCATTCTTCATAATGTCACTTAATCTTTTGTCACTATTTTTTTTTTTCTTGTAGTGACTACGCTGTTTCTTTTGATAAAGTTAATTGTATTTGCACTACCAAGGGACTTTAAAACTCTAATTATATATAGTAAAAATTCAAGTTCACAAATATTTTCTCATAACTTAGGAAAGCAAACTATTTTGCAATATTGGGCTGTTAATGCACAAGATCAAACTTTATTTGGATGTCATTTGGGTCTAATTCAACTACCATTTAATATTTAAATGTGGATCAGAATAAAATAAAATATTATTTATTATATGCTACTTATATCAAATGTTTAGTGTTTTCTAATATATTTCCTTAACCAAGTGGAAACATGCATTAAAATGTTATGTCATGCACAAATACCCAACCAATTTGATTATTTTAATTTTATACTTATTAAAGAAATAGTTGATCTATCTGATATTTTTATTATATTTAAAGAAAACAAATATATTATTACAATGTATAATTAATTATGATATAATCAAAATCGTCTTAGTTAACTTAGTTATATGATTAGGTAGATTGAATTTAATTGTCGTTCACCAATTACAATATTCATTTGCATTTTGAGGAATTATTATCTTTTTTCAAATTTCTACATGAAATTAGAATTTTATACGTCTATGTTAGTTGAGTTAGTAAAAAAATTAATCATATAATAGCACTAGATTCAGATATTAATAGTGTGTAAATATCAGGTTTGTATGTGTTTAGATCCATCTCAAATCCAACCCTGGAAAATGCAATAATTGTTTCTTATCAAGTCATTTCACATATCTTTTTTTTTTTTTTACCTTTAAAGATATTCACATCGTTGGTCTAAATTAAAGTATTCTATATAATTGACTATGGAACTGAGATATGAAAATCAGGCTTCTGGCAGTCAAGATGAAAATGTCAAGATGCCTGATCATTATGGAACTGCCGAAAAAATTACTTTTTAATCCCATAATATAAAGGGTTTGTAAATTTGGTATCAAACTTTCCAAAAAATATTATTTTAGTCCCATATATTAATATTCCATTTGAACTTTGGTACCATCGTTAATTTTTTAGATAAAACGGCATGTGCCATAAATTTGGCGGTTAAATTCAAAATTTTAGAGGAAATTACGGCATGAGAGATAATTTTTACAAAACATGTTATCAAACTTTACACTTTAGGTTCAGTATAAGCAGATTAACAAACTAAAAAAGTTCGTATTATGCAAGATTTTTAACCCACTGAATTTTTATATCTTGAAGTTGCTTAAAACTTGTTCTTTTAAGTTAATGCCATGATCATCTAGGGTATACAAAATGTAGAAAGAATTGAACTTACTGGTGAAATGTGACAGTTGGCTTCAATTAAGTTTAAAATATAAATCAAATATGCTACCTATTTGCCATTCATTCAAGAGGAAGTTAAAAATACAGGTACCAGATGTACATTTTCCTCTGTCCAACATCAAACCACTTGTCCAAATAAACAAGTAGAAACTATCTACCTCAATAAAAGTTTCTGCTCAAAAGCCATCAGTACATTGAAGGCCAACCCTTTGTGGTTGTAAACAACAATGTTAATTAGATTCCTTTGAACATAGGTATTTATTTGTTGGAAGGAAAATAGTCCATCATCACACCGTTGTTAGTTTACATGGTACGAAACAAATGAATCCGATGAGAAAACCTCTGTAAGGCGCAGCATCCGTAAAAAAGGAGAAAAATGGCAATGGAGAGGCAATAATGCCGTCCCCAGTGAGATGGAACGGAAGAGTTCGTCGTGTTGTCATTGCCATCTACTCATCCCTCTCAACTTGTGATGAAGAAATTTAATCATTAGAAAACTTCAACCATGAAATCTTTATAAACATATGTTTGATGTGAAAGTAGTGGCCCATCAATGGTAGATATGAAAAATCTTTGTTGAGAATGGAAAAAAAATAAATAAATAAGGCTCCCTTTCATCTTTGGAAGACTCGGAAAATTTTAAGAAACCAATTTGCATAAGCATCAAAATAAGTGATGTCACCCAAAATTAAATGGAATTCGACATAACACCATGAAGAACAAAGATAAACAGTCTATCATGATACTTAATAAAGGAATTAATTTTGAAAAGAGTATATAGAGTGTTTGCAATAATTGTGATTAATTAATTGATCAAAGACAGCCAAATCAAGAACAAGACTGCCTTGGATCAAATCATTACTTTTCCCCGTCTCTTAATTTCTACTTTCTAATGGTTTCTTTTTCCACCATAAATGGACAAAGAGCAAAGGTGGATGAATTTTTCAACTAAAAGATAGAGCCAAAAGCAGAAAAAATGCATTGCACATCAGACATATAAATGCTTACCTTTTTGACTTGATCAAAGGCAAGGTGGTTTAAGACATTTATCACTTGGGATATGTTTGACTTTGATATTAATATTCATATTCATATTCATATTCAGCAGGAGCTGGCCATTCATAGCCAATAAGAACACAATATACATTAATTTTGGCAATATCTTATGGAAATATTTTCAAGTTCAAGAGAAAATTGTTGGCCAAGAATTGAGTGCATAATGCATCACCTACAATACTAAGTAAATTAATCTTGCAGGTAGCATCAAAGAACTGCAGCAGATTATAGCAAACAAATCTTAAAGCGAAAAGACGAATTTTTGCTGCACTTAAATAGTCTTAAAGCACAAAGAAGAATACTCACAGCAAATAAAGAACTCTAAAGCAAAAAGAGAAATACTTACTGCAAATTACTAAACAATCTTAAAGGCAAGAAGAACAAAATGAAAAACAAGAAAACTCACTGCAAATCAAAGAATATTGAAGCAAAAAGAAGAAAGATAGCAGCACATGCACTACAGAACACTGAAGGAGGAATACTACAATAATGGAGTGAAAAAAAGAAAAACTTACTACAATAATGTGGTTCCATTATGAAGATTAGCAGGACTGAGTATATATATATATATAATCAAGTTTTGCTACATTAATTTAATCCTCTTCCAGACTGGCTTTGAATTTGGGCCAATCACCTTGAGCATTTGTATATTTTATTAAAGTATAACTTGTTGTCTGTTCCATCAAAGAGGAGGCAGGAACATCAGGATCTGATCTTGAGGCATTACAGCCCTAACAAGACAAAACAACATTGTTGTGTTTCTTGCTACAAGAATGTCTTTTACCTTTGTGGTGGTTGGTGGGGTGGTGGTTGGGGGGGGGGGGGGGGGCACCCTACTTTTCTTGCACTTGTTTGGTTTTCTTCTGCAAATATTTTGACTTAGTTTTTTTCTTTTCTTTCCCAAGGTGAAATCACCAGTGGTAAAAGCATACCTCACAATTTTAATTCAGCCTCTTTCAGAAACATGGTTTACCTAATCTATAGAAATGGCTTTGTGGGGTGGTTGCATTTCAGAAAGGCTATGCAAACTGTGTGGTCCATCTACATTCTAGCCAAAAATTATTGAGAATTTATTGAAAGGTATTATGCTTCATTATGGTGAAATAAATAAACTGCAATAACTGAAATTATTATAGAACCGGTAAATTTAGTATGCCTCCGATGAAAATACAGCCTTTAAAAAATCAATGAAAATTACCATACCTCATTTAGGCTATTAATTATCACATATGAAACAAAGTTACATCTTTTGCCTACTACGAGTGGAATTAAAATAAATGGAATTATGGATCTAGGTACTATATTGCTTGTGGACATGAAAAACCTCATAATAGAATATTAACTGTACAATGGACTATAATTAACAGGGAAAAATATATCAGTCCCCACCAATCATGGCTGCTAAAAGAACCCTTCTTCCTTCCATTTAAAATTTTTTGGTATTATGTGAATTGAAAGATCTGAAAGCAAAATAGCAAACTAATCCTTTCTTATCCTTCGTGTGTGGTTGAGGGGATGCGGGTTATCATATCCTGTAAAATATCAAATTCAAGAAACCTGTACTGTCTCCAAACAAAATAAAGAATCATGACTTGATAAAATATTTATCAAGGATTTGTGAAAAGAAGAAACCCATAGAAAAGATCAATGAAATGAGATAATATAATAGAAATCTCATGGATCCAAAAGGAAGATGGAGAAAACTCAAAAGGGTTGTCACCAGATCTAGTCTTCTAACAGCACAACCATGGATTTCATCGATTCGATCCAATGCAGTAAAAGAAAGACAAACTGTAAATAAATAAAAAAAAGATAATTCAGCAGCAGGAAACGATGATAATGAAAATACCATGCAGTAAAAACCATTATCTTAGCTTGAATTCCCTTGGCCCTCCCACTATCTTCCCACAGCTTTATTGAACCGCAAAAGATTGCATCACCTCCGGTAGGGGACAATACAGTGATCTGCAGTACGCAGTTCAAGAAAGCTGTGGAAGAATAAGAAAAGGGCCATTTCTGAAGACCCTCCAAAAGCATCATCTGCTGCAACCCTAAATAGGGTTTCTTGAAGAAATGAAAACATATATATACATATATATATATATAGTATGTAGAGAGAGAGAGAGAGAGAGAGAGAGTTGAGAGTGTAGGTTTAGGGGCAGAGGAGGGGGCTATATTTATAGGAGAATTGGAAGTCTTTTCCACCAATCCCGAGAGGAATATTGGCGTATTAAAAAGCCTGACTACATTTGATCCAATTATTTATATATCAAAAGTATAGATGATATGATATGAGCCAACACAAGTGCAAAGTTTTGGAGTACATGCATCATCATAATACGTGCGGTTAGGATGCAGCCTACCGGATCCAACGGCGGTACATAAAAAGGTTCCCTAATTAGATCTGTCCATTCGTAGGGACTTACGTAATAATTTAACTTTCAAAGAATAATTTACCTAGTATCTCTTGTGAAGTCATTCTATTCATAAAACAAAATTTTTATTTTTTTTAAAATAAAAATTAGTATAACGGTTTTTGAACATGACATAAGAGTTTCCAATAAATATAGAAGTCCATTTGAGTATCAATTGATGTGATTCGATAATTAAATTGTATTAACCACCATACTGCACAGTGAGGCCATTTTTAGTGCTAACTTTAGTACATTGATATGAGTTATTCTTGACCATAAAAGATGGTAATTCAGTCATACTTTTCACGTGTTGTGGACTTCATTTGCTCGTTAATCCATATCTAGTGATACTCTATGTTTATATACTATAGTCATGATGAATTTATCACACACTTTTAGTATTTATACTCTTCTAAGGTGTGGATTTCAAAACTCAATAAATATGAAGTTTGGATTCGAATCCAATTAAATATGTTAATATATGAATTTATCTTATTTAGTACTGATTTGAGCACTGATATTTTGTTATTCTTGTAAGAAGTTATTGATAATTGTACTGCACTAGTTAATATTGATATCTTTGTTGAAGGATGTAATTAATTGATTCACTCAAAAAAATTATTATTTCAGATTAGATTTGTAATGTGAAAGTATTGTGTATCTTCCTACTATCACTCTAAAAAATAGTGTTTGAAAAAAAAAAATTATCACATTACATTACTTTAATGAGATGGTAATTTGAAGAAAAAAAATTCATTATAAAGAATGAGGCCTATGTTATAAACCCCAACAAAAAAATATAAGCTTAAATTAAACAAAGTATTACATGGCGTAGTTATACACAATAAATGGTCATATGTTAGTAAAATAAGTATGATAATATTCATATTACATCCAATGTAATGTATATTGAGTGTCTGAATAATTAACAAGTATTTTATTTCAAAAAAAATAAAATATTTATCTATTATTCACATAACCGATGTATTTCTCATATATACTTTGTAAACTTAAATAAAAGTTTTCATACTTTTTAGTTGATTTATTTAATACAAATTTTATAAAAATATGTATCATAATCAATAACTAATTCTAAGTTTGTAACTTTCAAATAAAAGTGTAGAAAATGAATTTTGAGAAGCCTATTCTCACTTCTTTAAAATGAACTTTTTGAGATGTGACTTATTCTAAAAATTCATCTAATATAAACCACCAAACACTTAAAAAAAATTTAAATAAATTTTTATATTTAAAAGTGAACTTGAAAAGTGATTTCAAACATGGTCATAATCACGACATTAGGTTGAGGTAATTCTATAATAATAAGTTTGATCTTTATGAATTATTAAGATTTATAAAGCATAACATTGTTTTAATACCTTAAAATAAATTTATAAAATAATTAGGTTTCAAATAGAATTTGAATCTATAATATAATTTGTCCTATTTTATCCCCTCTCTTTCTATCTAAATTACTCATATTAACCTCACTCGAATAACTTTTTACATTGAAAGCTCTTTAGAACTATGTTCATCATTTTAAAATTTTACATAAGTATGGATCAAAAGTTTTTCATTGTTCAACTTCTTTTTTCTTGAGTGTATACCTTTATTAGTTTAAAAATATCATCAATTAATTGAAATTGAGATTATTTTCAGTTTAATAAAATTACAAACTCATTTTATTATACAATATGTATTTCATGCTCTATTTTTTTTTTATGAGCGGTATTTTTTTTTAATTTGATATTATTTGTATTTTTGCTTTTTTGAATTTTTTTTACAACATGTTATGTATTCTTCTTTTTCAGTTAGATTTCTCAAATTCATTTACTCTACTTTTAACATCAATATTATATTTTTGAAAGAATGATATTAAAATAGTTGTTGATTTTAATTACTTGAAAAATTGAAGTGACAATCTTGGAAGAGAAAATGAAACTATAAATTAGTACTTTTTTTCTTTAATTTGATTTATGATTTTTTTTTAACAGCTCTACAAAAAAATATCAAATTAATAATTGACGAAAAATATAACATTATATTTTATTAAAATATTGTTAAAAAAAGTATGTAGCTATTTGAGAATTCAAATACCGCAAAATAAATTTTTAATATAAATAGGGACAATATTGTTAAATACATGTTTAAAATGCGCTTTTCAACTAGCTTACCAAATATAATTACATGTGAAAAATGAACTTTTAGTTTTAAAACACTTTTCTAAAATGAGTTTCACCAAATTAATAATGAAAAATAACTTCTAAAAAAAACACTTAATAAAAAATTTATTTTCTAAATAAATTTTTATTGTAAGAATATTCTCAAATATGAACTATATCATATCACATACTTTAAAGGTGGTTTATGCATCCAATACCTACTCACATATAATACCGTACATGTATGAATGCCAAATTATCCGGCTATCTGCATTCACATTGAACTCGTACATCTATTTAACTATATGTTTGCTATTTGCCTATTTAAGGATCAATGAAATTTGGTACACTTAAGCACATTGTTGAGCAGGAATAAAATCTTACTTGTTATTTTATATTGTATCTTTTTGTACTAAACAACTATAACAACTCTAATATATAGACAAAATTAAATCTGCATGTATTGCTAATATTATAATGATTACTTTAACTATTTACAAATACACCAAATATGTATTTACACATTATTATATATGTATACTAAATATTAAATTATTTTAATATACACTCACATCTACACATACTAAAAGATTATTATACTAAAATATATTTATATATGCAATTCGTACATAAATGCATATTTAAAATTATATTTTTGTCAGTAAAGGTATGCTAATTGAAACATACTCATGATACTTATATATGTATTTAAAATTATATACACACACACGTGAATACACACACATATATATTTACATATATAATTCTTTATATGATTCGTTATACATAAACTATTATTAAATATATGTGTATGATATATATGCATTAATATAAGTATTGATATTAAATAAATAAATATTCTATAACATATAATTATTTTTATATTTAATTAATATATAGAAATAAAAACTATGTTACAGATATATTAATATTTATAACACAGTAAAATATATTTTACATTATAATATTTATTGTTTTGTACAATATTTTTATAATCGAATTGGTGACCAAATTAATCATTATGCTGGTTCATCGCTCAATTGGTCAGAGCGATGACCATACTGTCAGTCACTATTTAATCGATTTGACCGGTTCAATCGTCAATTTGATCGATCTAATTTTAATTATATTTTTATTATACTATATAAAATGGCAATACAATTGACTAATTGTTATTTACAAGGTAAAAAAGATAAATAATCAATTAATAACAAAGCCTAAAATCCAAATAACTACATATATATTACCTAGTTTAAGATCCTAAAAATAAAAAAATTAAAAAAATGAATTTTAACTGATTTTTTGATCAAATTTTTTATTTTTTCATCCAAACGGACCGGTCCGACCACTAATTTATAGTTGGATTGGTCGATTGATCGATTCAATTGTCTGTTTGACCGATCTAATTTTAACTATATTTTTATTATATTATATAAAATAGTAATACAATTGACTAATTATTATTTATAAGGTAAAAAAGATAAATAATCAACTAAAAAATATATTTAACAAATCCCTAAAATCTAAACAACTACACCAATATAACCAAATACCTAATTTAAGATATCCTAAAAATATATAAAAAAAAAAGGATTTTAACCGATTTTTTTATCGAATTTTTGATTTTTTTGCATCCAAACGAATACAGACCACCAATTTACGGTTGGACTGGTCTAACTGGCCGATCCGATCCGATTTTAAGAACATTTGTTTTATATTAACAACAATATGCATAATATTTAAAAAAATATTTTTTATATACACTCACACAATATTTACTTAGGTATGTGTATTTATGTGTGTATCCAAAATTAAATATTTTGGAGAGATTTTAATGGTAAGTAGGGAAGTTTCCTTTTTAGTTATGATTCCCGTTAAATTCCATTTAAACATGAATAATAATTTCTCATTGTTGAATGAGGAATGATTTTTTCCACTTTTAGCCGGATAATCAATTCTTGACCTATTCATCCCACTTTTCTTAGTCTTACCAAATAAGAAGTGAGATTAAAAAAGTATGATATATTTTTTTTCTAAAATCCACATTCCATGCCAAACGTGTCGTGAGAGTATGAAAAAAAATTATGGCATGATTGAAATGTAGAAATGGAGTGAGAATGGAATTGACATTGCCAAATTCATTTCTAAATATATGATTGGTATAATTTAGTGTTAAAAATATTCACGTTCAAAGGAATCATCATTTTTAAAAGTATGAATTTAGTCATTCCCTCCTCCTTCAAATGATGAATTAATATTTACTTTTGATAAAATTATCTTTCTAAATTAAACAAAAATATTTAATAAAATTTAGGAATGAAAATGGATTTTTTTTTTCCACTTTTTTATTTGCACTTCTGGTTTGATAAGAGTAATGGAAGTGGATTGAAGAGTCAATTAGAAATGGGAAAACTCAATCCTCATTCTACAATGCGGAATAGCTATTTCCATTTGTGAGGATTAATTGGAAATTATAAATAAAAATGAAAGTTACATTCCGACTCCCAAAATCTCTATCAAAATCTTTAATTTGATTTTCATCAGCTAAAAATAACTATATATATATATATATATATAGATTATGCTTATGTGTTTGTGGCTATGCATACACGGCTACAGGCTAATATGTGTGTGTGTGTATATACACACACACATACACAAGTACACTCTTTTTGTCCCAAATTTTTAACTTATATTTTTTTTTTTTGGTACGTTCTGAAATAAAATTTTATTTTTTAAAATAAAAACTTATTCCTAAAAAATATCACCACTAAGGAAAAAATTGTTAACTTATATATACATACATGTATACATGATTAATTTGTCCTAAATTTTAATTTTTACATTTTTTTTGGATGTTTTGATATAAGATTTTATTTAAAAAAAATTCTCAAAAATATCTTCTCAATTAAAGCAGCGATGTGATACCACTAAGAGCAAAATTGTAAAAATACTTAAATGTTCCTCTTTCTTTCAACTGTCATCTAAAATTTTGTATCAAGTCAAATTACTTCATTTTGGAATTGAGTATGTCAATATATAACCTTTATATATACTTTCTATAATAACTATACAATAATATATGTAGATATACAAACAATATATAATATATTTATTATATGTCTACAATATCATATATATACTTATATCTTATGCATTTATTTATATATAACAAAATATATTTATTAACTTATATTTTTCTTTATTGTACACACACGTATATAGTAATATATATGATCTATGTATATGTATTTTATTGTATATATATATATGTGTGTGTGTGTATGTGTGTTTGAATGTCTATGTGTAGATACATGCACAAATATATGTATATATTATATAGGACGAGCGTTTGTCGCTATTCCAAAAGTTATAGATGCTAACAAAGGTACAATTCAAAATTTTCAACCACATAAGGGTCAAGTGTTTTGTTTCGATTGACACTTACCATTCTGCGAAAAGCTATGGTTGTTAGTGGTGGTGCACTCAAATTTTTTAAATGTATAACGACTCTAGCGGTACATTTCAATTGTGTACTATCATAAGAGCAATTGTCTTTGATCACATAACCCAACAATATATATTCACATAATACGAGTTTGACAATAAATATATCTGTACATAAACAAAACGTGTATATATAACTATAACTATAAATATGGATATAGTTTTATTTTTAAATGTAATAGTTGTTTGGATAAATAACGTGTAATTGTCATGAAAAGCAAAATCTTAGTCCAAATTAACTATTTAATTAAGTGAATTAAACAAAAAATGGAAAAGATTATTCCATTCCAGTTTAATCTACATACGTAGCTGATAATAGAATGGAAAATACCAGACCAAATCTCATTCTACCAAGTCTGACAATTCCTAAAGTGAGCAATCCCTGTACTAAACGTGTTGTTAGTGTTAGGTTTGTAAATCAATTCTCCTTTTGCAATAATTGTTTATACTATTTTCAATAGATTAGTTACTTGGTATAGACTTATTCTTTCTCTCAAAAATTATAAATAGATCTTTTAATTTCAGTAGTTATCAATGGCACTATTGACTTTGGGTGGATGCACTTGTTAATCACTATTTTATCAATGGATATTACTTGATTTAATTACTTTGGTCACATATGAATTAGGCCACCCAGCAGAAGTCCTTTTGACTCGGCTTTTGATTTTCTCATAATCTCGTTTTGACTTTCCTAATTTACGAAAATGTTTAATTTAAAAATATTTTTAAGGGTTGATTTTCATGCAGATGCGTGCCGAAATGTTGGCTAATTGTGTCACCAATTCATAGCTAAATGGTTCATCTAGGAGAGAATCCGACTAAACTTAGTTTTGACCTTGGCACCTTATCTAAGTAAATATATAATCTTTATAAACACTATATATATAAACTATTTATGGTAATAAATTTATTCTTTATTTAAAAGACTCCAAAACTTATTTAGATTAAATATTTAATAAGTTTGTTCTGAATTCAAATAATTAAAATAAGTTTCTTATGTTTAACATTTTTTGTGTATGTTTATTACTCTTATTTATTATTTTACTTTTAAAATTTGAATTATTTAAGTTAATAATTACTTTTCCTGTATTATAACTAAAATAAAAAAATTAAAGTTGAATTTATGGTAAAAAAAATGCTCACAGTATTTTAGAAACTATATAAATTCGTAAGTAATAAGGGTACTTTTGTTCAAATATTTAATTCAAGGGTGATAAGTATTATATTAGTTAGTTGGGGGATATTTGCGATCATGGTTATAGTTAAGAGAATATATACCTCATTTAATTTAGGAAGGTAAATGTTACGTTCATTAATTTAGGAAGGTATTTGCGACTATGAGTATAATTCAAAGAAATTTAATGATTTATTCTTATTTAAAATTATTTAGTAATCAATGTTATGCAAAAGTTATAAAATCTTTGACAATTTTTAACCTATCATAGTTCCATTAAAACAATTTGATATGACCTTGTGAGAACTTATCTTTGAAGCTAGCTAATAAAGTGTGAAAAATCAAAGCTACATAAACCCAAAATGAATATTCCATAATATCGATATAGGATTCAAGTCTTATATTTTACAATTAGAATCATAACACAATATTTTTTAAAAATTAATTCTACTAAAATCTATTATTACTTCATAATCATCACCCTATATTAAAAGTGATTTCAAACCCATCTGTGAGAATCCACTACATATACAAGCACATAAGAAATGAAAGGAAAACATAGGATCCACATGGGGTGGCATGTGAGTGTGACCCACAGTGTGAAAGATGACACGCATACACCCCGTTTTCCCCGGACTCAGGTCTCTCTGTCGTATGCTTGTGGCGGACACCCTTTTATCTCTACGATGCACCTTCCTACATACACTCCTAAGTCAATCTCTCTCTCTCTCTCTCTCTCTATATATATATATATATATATACATATATATATATATATACATATATATATATACACTTGAACATACATACATACATATATATATATACACTTGAACACACACACACACACACACACATATATATATATATAACATACATATATATATATATATATAACATACATATATATATATATAGTGCATGACTATATTACATATATATGTACGTGTACAATGGCTAATTCTATGCTATTACCAGATAGAATTATATGTTATTGGATTATACATAATCACATTATTATTTTATTTTATGATATTATAATATATACATTTAATGGTTAGATCCACTTAATTAGTAAGTAGATATAATAAAAGTTTTCATGTACAAAACTAATGTGGTATTAGTACGTTTAATAATATTTTTATTGGATTCGGGTTATTGAATGGGTCATTATTTGCGTTATAAATCATTATTATAGGAGTCGGAGATTTGATCGACGAATACCCTCCAACACTCTGAGTTAGATCCGAAACAAGATGTAAATAAAAAAACTTGACAGCTAATAATTATTTAATAAATTACGTACTTTTAATTATGAGAACTAATTTATAGGCATTGAGTCTTCACTGGCTTAGAGCTTAGAGTTTTATTGACCTTAATTTAAATATTATATTCCAACTTGTATAATAATCAGTGAATCTTTTAAATTTAATTTATTGGGTCCTATGTTTATTAGGAACATAATTTTGACGAGTGTGTTGAAGTTAATCTAGTGGACCTCCACATATCATGACCAATCAAATAATTTTATATGTAGAAAAGTTTGTGCTGTCTAAATTTATAAGTCACACATAAAATTAAATATTAATAGCATCATGTAAAATAATAACTCAATTTCATTTGATTAGCATTCAAATGGATTGCAACTAATGTCCCATAAATATAATATGCACGTAAAGCTTTCTCTTTTGAATTGAAATTCAGTACATGTCTCTGTCTATCCCTTGAGTGTGTGCGTGTGTGTGTGTGTGTGTGTGTGAGAGAGAGAGAGAGAGAGAGAGAGAGAGAGAGAGAGAGAGATTTGGCATTACACGCTGAGGCGTATAAAGGTATATAAAATTCATAGGATAGAAGTTAGTGGGTTCTTGTCTGAGTTAACTGGCAAACACCAATATAGACCCATCTCTCATTAGGCTGTAAACTTATTATTGAATTTGTTTTTCTGATTAGATATCACTAAATATATTCTCATACAGCAATTATGTACAAATCTAAAATTCATTGTTTATTTCTTTTTCAAATAAGAATGCAAAGGCTTGAAAAATTATTGGGTGGTAAGCTCGCAACGCCACGTTATCCTTTTCTTTAAAGGGTAAATTACTCTTTTAGTTCCTTACCTTTATTTTCCAATTCATTTTCCTCCATCTCTTAAGTATCTTATTTTAGTCATTTATCTCTATAATTCATTTCATTAATGTCTTTAACCACATAATTTCATTAGTAATTGATGGAATCTTTTCAAATTAGATGGGTTATTCAATTATCAAGGCATGTTTTATTTCAGAAATGCAAATTGATAAATTTATTTTTAAGGTAATCAACATGTTTTTAAGCTCACAAAAATTCAAAAATTTTATATGATCCAAATAAAAGTAACTTAATAATAAATGTATATTAAGCTAATATAAACTTCTTTTTTAGTGTGTTGTTGTTAAGTTCACAAAAATTTCAAAACTACGACTTGTTAAGATTTTTATTTATAATTCGAGAAAGCACCATGTAAAAACTAAATATAACATGTTGATGATTCTATAGGTTCTTATTCTTATGTTCCAAATATTAAAAATTTTAGCGGTTTTATTAAAAAAAAATAATGATTGAGTTTGATGGAATAAAATTTGATTAATTTTTTTTTCAGGATTGAAAATTATTTCTATGAATTTTTTCAAATATAAAAAATTATTTAGTTTTTTAGTAATTATTACTATTTGAATTTATTGTTGAATTGTCTAAAAGAATCACTCACCAAAAATTGCAAAAAAATACTCACTATTTAGTAGTTTTTAGTTTTATATTTAATTTCTAGACATTATTATTAAATTACTTCATTCGAAATGTAAATTTTTTAAATTTTTGTGAACTTAGAAACAAAAATGTGATTACCTTATAAATAAATTTATTATTTTTTATTTTTAAAATAAAACATCCCTTCGTAATGGAATATTCAATCCAATTTCAAAAAGATTCAATCAATTAGTAAGGGAGTCGTGAGGTAGAGACATTAATACAATAATTTATAGGAATAAGGGGCTAAAAAATGATATTTGAGAAACATAAGATGAAAACAGTCATGAAAGACTAATTGAGTGATTTGACCGTTTTTAAATATCAGTCTACTATTTCATCTTTCTCACTTTCTCAAGTGACTGAAAAACCTGTCTGGCTGGCTATCTCCAAATGTTTGGACACAGGTAATACGGGCCATGATAGCCCATGTGTGTAATTTATAACAAAAGTTAATGGAGAACTAAAAAGAGGGAGGGACGGGGGACCATTGTTTTATAGCTTTGGCTCGACTCAACTCCAACTCAACATAATAGCACTAATGTCGTGTCTGCTTAGTTTTGGTTAGACGAATTCTCTTCAATTTTTACTCTAATCTCTTACAGTTGTTTGTGCGAGAATTTTGACGATGAAAAGGGAAAAAAGTGCTAAGGAAATATTTTTTGGATTATTTGATTACGAAGAAAAATACTAACGAAAAAAAACATAAAGAAAAAATATTATATATTTCAGGAAACTTATTTTCTTCACAATAAGGTGAGAAAAACAAAATAAAAGCCTGATAAAACGACTATTTACTCCTCTCCGGCCACAACATTGTCATCACGTCTCCTGTCTGCATTATTTTCCTCATTACTTTCCCTAAACAATGGAAACTTCTTTGAGCCTTTTGTTGTACATTTTCCTTTTCCTTGTCAAACAGAGTATTTAAAGTTCGTTTTAAATAATAGGGATGATAATGGGGTTGATTTATCAAAACTCGAGATTTGCCTTTTCAAGATTTTTAAGGATTTGAGATTCGCCCCGTTTCGATCCACCGGATCCAGGTTAGACCAGTTAGATTCGATTTATAATTTTAAAATATTAAAAAATATATATTTTAAAAATAACACTACTAATTTTTTTTAAGAAATGTATTGTTTAAAATATAATATTATATAAATACATATATATTAAAATAAAAAATTAATAAAAAAATTAAATAGGTGGGTTCGGAACAGGGCGGGTCCTGAATGAGATGGGTCTAGAGCGGGTCCGATTTTGGACTCACCCATTGTCATTCCTAATTTTCGAAGTTAGACAATTCATATTTGAATATGAGGTTATATATGTTGTAGTATATTGTGTGCAATTTATTTTTGCTTTCCTTATTTTTCAACTTTTCGCCCTCAAGGTGCATATATTTTCCAAACCAAAAAATATTATTGGCTGTCTTCCTTGGGCAAATTAAGTGCACTTTTTAGTGTTCTTTAGTCTCTTGGATCATTTTTAGGTGCGTAATACAAGTGAGGGAGGGAAGATAATTTTTTTCCCAATGGTAAATGATTGTTTTGCCCTTCACGACTGTGGTCTTAGGATTAAAAACATTATGACATACAGGATATGAGGGTTCAAAATACAAACTCAAAAATACCTTTACATATATTTCTAAAAGTGCAAAGCATCTTGTAGTTCTTCATAAAATAGCATGGATCTTCTCACTTCTAATTTCCACAATTAGGGATGATAATGTGGTAAATTTATTAAAACTCAAGACTCGTTCGTTAATATTAAGGACTCGGATCCACCTGTAATGCAAACCCAGGGGATTGGACCCTTTAGATCCGTTAGACCATTTTATTATTTTAAACATATTAAAAAATATATTTTTAAAAAATAGTTCCACTAAAACTTTATAAAAAATATATTTTTTAAAAACTAATATCATATAATATAATATATTAAAAAAATTAAACAGAGTGGGTTCGGAGTGAAAATAAAAAAACTAAGACTCACCCCGAACCCATATATAACTTAAAAAATCCACCCCATATGGGGCTAGTTCGGAATTAGTCTGAGTTTGAACCCGCCTCGTTATCATCTCTATTCACAACCTTCTCAACTTTGTTTAATTTTCCTTTTTCCCCATTTAGACAACAGACACCCACCTGAGAGATTGATAAAAAATTTGTCGCAGGATCTTAATTTTAATTAAGCTATAAAAAATCATTTCATTTCCCCTCATGGCTAGGCATCATTACTGAAAATGGTTGAGTAAGTACAATATCACTGTGATGTGGTATGTACCTCAATATAAGTCAAGATGAGAGAAAGTATTCTCTTCCCCAAAAAGCTTCTGGAATGTCGAGTCCCTGCCTACAATACGAACATATAATTAGGGGTTCTTGGAATTGTATCAGAAAAAATCGATACTTAAGTCAGTAATTATCCAAAGAAAATCGAAATTGAACTATAAAGCAATAATAGATAAATGAATTGATGTACCTTGAAATTGGTATGAAGGTGCTATTTATAAATTGTAATTATGAGACTATGATTATATATGGCTGGCTGCATGCACCTATTATACATCTTAGGTTTACTGCCAAGCCCATTAGATTGGTCTTGTTCCATATTGGACTTCTAATAATTAATTGGACTTGAATTAATTGATGTCCATCATAAGCCCCCAACTACCAGGTGGGCTATTGTAAGTGTAATTTGGCTAGAAGTGAGTAATTTTTTATGGAGCTAGTGACTTATCTTTGTTTAGATGAAACATGCCTCTTACTGATAGAGGTGGGATGGGCTTATCTTTAGCCTCAACATCAACGCTAGGTAGCGCCTTTTCAGTTTTTTGTATTTATAGGTAAGATCGAGCTCTGCCATAATTTTGACTTCCCAGGTGAGGTCGTGCCTTACTCGGATCTTGTCTGGGACTTTGTCTATCACGCGTGGCGATGCCCTCTCAGACTTTGTATGTCAGGAAAAGTCATACCTCGCACGGGCTTTATCAATCGTGTGAGTCTGTGGCTTTCTTAGATTGTGTTTGTTAGGCAAGGCTGTGCTTCACCCAGACTTTTTTTGTTGGGTGAGGTCATGTATAATAGCCAATCCTCACACTACTCACTTGGCTAATATGATTCATGCATTACGTATTAATTTTATATACTACTTGTATTTTTATTGACATTGCATAATTTATTTCATTTTATATGATATTCTTGAATATTAAACTTAATTCTAAAGCTCTTGCATGGTATTAGTTATTGAATTTCCTAATCTAAGTAGTTGATTTTATATTGAAATAAGAAAAAAATGAGGTTGATCAATATTGGATATATAGGTTAAAATTTTGGAAGTGTTAAAAGTGTTACTAGTAAGCTTATACGATTTGATTCGATTTCATCTAGGTATTTTAATAGTATATATGGGTAAATTGCATATTTGGGACATTGGATATAAGATACTATAATTGAAAGGTGATATTACAATATTCATTTATGTATAAGATTATATAATTTTTAATATGGACAATTATTCAAGAATCGAGCGACAATCGGGTAAGAAATTAAATGACGGCTAGAAAATTAACTTATGAATTATCTATGGCATCTTGTGGTAATTAAAATAGGATGCAATAAAATTAATGTATAGTAAGATACATCTGATCTAGGCTTGAAAGATGAGTGAAATGTCAGATTTATACCACAACTTGACATCTGATGCTTGCTATCAAACTTAAGCAAGCATCTCACGTGCCAACTCAAGCTTTCCTTCATACTTAAACCACGACCAGACCCTCAGTTCAGTCATTTTCAGCTTCCAAACACATACCTTAAGATCTCTAAGTGCTCCAAATTGATTCGAAGTTGAAATAAAAGTAAGAAAAGCAAAGGAGAAGTGATAACCATCAAGTTTAACCTCAAAATCTGCTAGGTAACACTTACCTATAATTTTGCCTTTGGTTTTCAGATTATTCTGAATGGATTTATTGTGTATTAAGCTTTCAATGTCTCTTATAAAAGTGTTATAAATTTTTTAGTTAGACTTTGGTGCACAAAGAAAGGGTTTTTGATGACAAACACTTAATAGGAAATACTTGTGATAGAAACTACCACTTTGCTGTTTTCTTGTGCTTTAGACTTCAAAAGTGTGTGGTATGTTGAATAAAACCTATAATTATCATTATATACATGTTCATATATAATTTAATAGTATCAGAATAAATTTTCATTGGTTAGAAATTGAAATAGGGCATGATATTGAAGAGATGCTCAAAACTGTTATCATTGAATTTTAGATTCTGTCCTGTGTGAAGGGGACTGGTGTTGCAGCATTAAATCCATTAGTTTTGGAAAGACTATAACCTGGTTGTATCTGTGTATATGTTATCTAAGTGTGGTAAAAATGTGGAAGTGATTGAATATACATAAGGGTGCCAAAACCATTAGTGTCATGTAGTGCGCAAAACTATCACGGTAGAAAAAATCTATTTCAGTATGCTGTGAAGGGAGCTAAACTTGAAAAGCTATATCCATGAGTTTTAGCCATTATATAACATGGTTATATTATTTTTGATGTTATATAAGTGTGATAAAAATTGAGGAGCGAATGAATATATCTATGTGTATAAAATTATCATGCAAATTAATGTGACAACAAAAAATATAAAATTGTGAATCTGTCCCATTTGGTTCATTAACATGTTCCAACATAGATGTGGTGCATTTGATCCCTAATATGTTCCAACAATTAAATGAAGTTAGTATACATTTAAGACGTGGAACAAATGTATGTAGAAGGTTGTTTTCAGTTATAGTTTCTAAGTTGTAAGGTTGTTTAGTTAAATTGAGATTCAAGATCTTTATACTACATTAGGTATAATGAACTTGTTAATTGATGATGGTGATTGATATTTTGTATTTTTATAAATTTTTTCACATCTAGGGTTGTGGAGTAATATTTAAGAAACCTAGAAGTAACACACAACAATCAAAGGTAACTAAAGATTCATTCGCAATTACAATGCATAAACATAGTAAATGTGTTATTTATATATAATATTATAGATCATATATGCATAATAGAGGCCACACATTATTATCATTCATGTCCATTGATCATACATACATGGAATTGGCACGTGCATGCATCATATATGAGCATCATGATAAATCTTGCATTGCACGACATGATTCTGAAAAAAAAAATATTTTGCTGACCACTACTAGTGCACCAAAGCATGCATGGATTTGCTTGGTTGTTTGCATGGATTTACAAGTTCGCGTGCATAGATTTGCATACTTGTGAGTATGTATGGATTTTCATGCTTATATTATTATTGGCCATTGGATTATGGCAGTGTGAAGAGCTCTTTCAGGTGCATGGGATATTAACATTAGTCAGGGGCCCAAGAAATAAATGATTTTGAGAGAAATATTTTGATGCATGGAATTGCATTTTGGACATAGCATTTTGAAATGCATGACTTGATATTATAGATTATTCTTTGACATGCATAATTTTTATTTACTGAGCATTAACTTATATAGTTTCTACATTGTAGATGAGTCTGATGATACTTGATACCATGGACTGACTTGGCAAGCCGTTGGGGTTCCTACAAGTTCTAAGGATCAGTGTATATGGATGATGATATGTTGGGTTGTGTTGTGGGCATATTCTAATTTTTATATTCATTATTATTATGTAAATTGTTGACTATATATAAAGGGTTACAAGATGTAAACTATCTTTACTTCTTCCGAAAGTAAAGGCTTTATTTTTATTTTTGATTCTATTGTATTATAATTTTGGGATGTTGTATCCTATATAACTCTTGAAATTTGATAGTAAATTAGCCTGAGAATAGCGTGACTGTGATGGGTGTTGTGTTTTTATATAAATGGTGATTTTTCTATATATAGGGTTATATGTGAGAAAATACTTTACTGTTTCTCAAAGTGCTACATTTGACAAAAGTATAGCAAAAGATTGGAAAACCTCAAAGCTCCTAATGAACAAAGCTTAAGCCCTACAGAAGTAGCTAAGTCTATCAAGAAACCTAAATCTTATCTCAAAGGCATCAAGTATTCTCAATAGCATGATCATGGAAGCTGAAGCTCCACCACCTAGAAACTTTGCATCAACAACAACACATAACATCACTAATAGATAGGATAGAAAGTGAGGTAAGCTCTCGCCATAGTCAACCCTAGGTGAGGCATGTCCTACCTCAGAGACCTCTCTAAGCTACTTTTTGATAGACTTAGCTACTTCTGTAGGACTTAACCTTTGTTCATTAGGAGCTTTGAGGTTTTCCAATCTTCTGCTTCAAAATTTTTGCATTCATGTTTTGTGGCAATTGTTTCCTCTTTATCTAGTTGTATCCTATGTTAGGGTACCATTTTTTACTCAATGCGTTTAGGCATTATGTTATCATGTTTGCTTAACTTATTGTTAATAAATTATATTCCCACTTAGGGATGTGATCTTTATGCTCTTTGTTTTGGGTTTCTTGCAGGATTGTTTATGCTATTGAGGGTACGGTTCGCACTTTAGGAGTAATCTTTGATATGCTGCCAGGAGAACGCTTAGCATACAGAGGCAATCTTTTTTCCATGTGTGCATTTAACACTTTTTATAGGTTGATATTTTATCCAGAGCGAGTTTTTTAATTGAGCGTCATATTTACATATAATTAGGAGATTCTATGTTATCCGCTATTTAGTAACTTTACTCGTTGATTATCGAATCCCAGTCAAAGCGTGTTGCTTCAGGGACTCTTATTCTTTTTGTACTATGATTAGTCAAAGTGTAGTTAGCTATGAGGAATCAATTACCCATCATAAAATAATGGAGATGAGGTGTGAGGCTGAGGTTACTCGATTGCAAGAAAAGGTGAGCAAGGTCACACAAGAGCTCATAACTTTGGAAGAGCACTATGAGTGAGAGATTTTCTCAGGGATAAAGTTCTTAGATTCGAAGGAGGGCAAGGTTTTGCTTGCTCCCATCAAAGGAAAAGTTGTCTTTGAGTTCAAGACCTTTTCTGATTTTGAGGATACTAATTTGGATAGAGTAGTCATCATTTATGATTAGACTGTCCATGAATATTGTCGTCTAGACTAAGCAGTTGAGGTTGGTGCCTGGGCTAATTTGGGTAATCAAGCTCTATCTTGACCGCAGGTTGAGTAGGCAGCCAAGGTCTTGCCTCGACCATGCTGGGACGAATGGTCGAAGCTCTACCTCAGCCATGAGGCTGAGGCTTTAGCATCAGCCATGGGCCAGATTAAGCAGCCAAGGTAAAGCTTGGCTATGTTATAACTTGGGCAGCATAGGCTTTGCCTCGACTGCTCTTTAGGTTAGTGATAAGCTCATAATATAACATATTTTTTGTCACTCTCAATAGCACAAATTAGGTTGTTTTATCATATAATTGATAGATTTGTGCACTTATCTTTTATGTTGTATATGTATAAAGTTAGAAGAAATGGATTTGAAAGATGAAAGATGAAAATGCTAAAAATTTAAAGTACAGGACTCATGCCACGGTCCTTGAATCTCATGTCGAAGAAGTCGTGATGGCATCACATTAAGGATATAAACCCTTATTTTGGAGTGGAGAATAATCCATAGGTTCCTCAACTAGTCGACATAGTTGTGACGAATGAGTTTATTGGTATCTAGAATTAATGCAAGTGGATTTGTAGCCATATGTAAATCAATATCTACAAAACATGCGCGACTGAAAATAATTATGTATTCAATAATTTATTCACTCATATTAAGGTCCTTAATTATATATGTCTCCATCTATTTTATTTAAATCCTTTCACCCTTTAGATAGAAATTTGGGAAAATCTTTCCTTATGGGCTTGAAGTCCACTTAGCTTGGTTATATACTCTAATTTTATGAGTTCATATAATAAAATTAAAAGGTAGGTAATACATTAGCAATTGCATCCCTATGCAACTCTCAAGTTATTTTGTTCCACTACTTCCCATACACCCTAATTTTATGAGTCAATATGGTTCTAAATGTCAAGCATGACCGATCAAACATTCATGTGAGCGAGACAACTAAACTATGTCTAATTACTCATGGCCAACACCCTTAGCTCTCCTACCGCACAAGCATCTCCATGCTAATAGTAGTCACAACTATTACCTCTACCAAGCACATCCCACAACTTATGGCCAATAGACTAAGCGTGACAGTATTTCACATCTCGAATACTTTAGATGGAAGCATACACGATTGAACCCAACCCAATATTGCCCATTTAACTTGATATAGAATTAACCTAAAAAATTCTTAAATTTGAAACAATTTCAAGTGAGGGTTCAGTTATAGACCTCATCAATTATTCATAACTTTTGTTTCTTAATGTTACACTATCCTAATGATCGCAAACATAATCATAAGAAAAGAATTAAACAAATCATGTATTCACCTCCATACATATATAAATAAAAAAGATGATCATGAGTCATTATCTTATGTGATCCACTTGAGCTAAAGTGGATCTATGTCAGTTTAAGGGTAGAAATTAAAATGAAAATAAATTTTTATCTATTACATGAATGCATTCCATACACTCATGGACCTCAAATCCTCGATCCTCCATTATGCTCATTCTTCTTGTAATGTCCATCAAAATAAAAAGAAGACCTCACATCCTAATTCTACTCTTATTACAATAGTTATATCCTAACAACAAATCTTAGAATTTCTTGCAAAGGGAGGTACATAAAAGGGAGGTAGAATTTATATTCAAAGAAAAACAGATAAGGATGATACTCACATGCTTTATCTTAATTAAAATTCAAAAATATGAACCATAACATAAAATAATCTAATCACGTTGGTCTAGGCTCCATGATCATCCTCATCCATACATGCTCAATTTAATCATCTTATGACCTAAATTCAAATCATGTAATTATACCCATATTTATGTGCTAATTTTGATTTGGAATTGATAATTTTTAGTAATTCACAATTTTTTTAATTAATTTACAATTAACAATAAATTTTAAATCCAAATTATCCCAAAATTCCATTTATAACAATTACACAGTTGGAAACAAAATGGACATGTTACCCAATTGTTGGACAACTAGTTTCTGCCTAGGGTAGTGCTGCTCTACCGCTGGGCTGAGCCGTGGTGCTAGGTGTTTTTCTAGTCTGGTGTTGAACATTTTGTCAAGCTATGACACAACACTATGGGGCTATTTTTTTTTATTTCTCTAGGAACACTTCCCACTCATTTTCAAATTAGAACAATAATCCCAAAATAATTAAAATCTAATAAACAATTTATCACACATAAAAGATATATAATTTTATTACATAAAATTCAGGTATGTTTCATGAGCCAAACATCATGATTCTTACAAATTTCTCAAAACTAAAGAGAATGAAAGAAGAAATTGAAGAAAAGAGTTACAACCTCAAAAGAATCTTCACTTCTTCTTCAAAATCTTCAATGCTTAATGAATTTCCTCCTCTTCTTGGCTTTAATTCCAAGATCTTTGTTAATGGGTATATGGTTGATGGAGTGTTTGTGTGGTGTAGAAGTATGTGTGTTTTACAGAGATAAAAAGTATGAGAATTTAGGTATAGAGTATGTGCGGGTGATGAATTGGATCATGCAAAGTGTAATGTGTATAGTCTATATTATGAATTGTATGTGTGTATAGTATATCTATCAAGTGTATCACATGGGTAGTGATGTATAGGTGTATCTGTAGTGTGGGCAACAAGAAATATGCTAAATTGCCTCTTGGGTATTCACTTATCACATAAAGAGGGCTGAGGAATCTTTTTTGTTCAATAGTTGGCGCATGGCGTGTGGAACTAGCGTTGCAATTCCAGTTGCCAGTACTCATCTATGAATGGTGTCGTGGCACCCTGCATGGCACTGAGGCGCCATCCCCTCTATTTTGTGTAATGCTGTCGTGCCTTGTTCTGCATCGTGGTGCAAATAACTTCAAATTTACTTCTTTTTAGCACCACGGTACCCTGCATAGCATTAAGGCATCTTGGCCTCTATTTTGGGTGGTGTCGCGACACCCTGTTCTACGCTTCAGTGCGAGTGACTTAGATATTTTTTTCTTCCTCTTTCTTCTTCTTTTGGCTCTTTTTCTCCTTGTCGCATCTATACACACCTACACACAAACATTACAAGACAAGTGTACAAATTTATCCTTAATATGAGAAAGTATCCTATTTTGTACTATTAAGAGTATAAAAAATGTGTTGAATTATGAGCTTATCAAGAATGGAAAGGATTTGAGACCTAAGGTCTTCAAAATAAACGCATAAATACCCCTCCACACCTTCGACAAATTCTTGGTTCTTGTAAACAAAAGAATTCGGCCTCTCTCTTCTCTATTATCTCTCACTTTGTTTTCTTCCTTTGTAAGAAAATTCTTTCCATCAAAGAGGTTCCATTTCTCCTTGATACAATTTAGTTTTTAATCACAAGTCGATTTAAGAATTAAATTTTACCACCAAATAATTAGATTAGAAACAAACCTTATAAATTCACTAGCAAGGATTAAGGATTCATGGACTTGCTCGAAGTGTAGATACTGTTAGAGAGAAGATAATTGGATTGCTTGGGAACCTATTTCTAATCTAGGTTAGCAATTTGAATTACTTCTTACCTTTCATCAGTCGGAGTGCTCGTATTGGTATAATTCACGAATCTAGTATTTTATTTTAGTAAGTATTCAGAAGTACAAAACTAATTAATTGCATCAAATTCAGGATATGCTTTGTTATACATGTGATGTATTTTTATTTCACTTATTGAAAATTTTTAAATTCCATTGTGTATGCTATCCTGTAATTTTGCAAATCCAACAGTAGCATCAGAGCCTAGGTTTATTGTTGCATGCCAAATTTTAATTTGAGCTAAATTTTCTTTAGTCAAAGCTTGGAAAACTATTTATATGAAGTTATGAATTGATATCATGTTTGTGGTATGGACGATATTTTAATTTGTGATGAGCATATACTATATTTTTAATGCTTCTTGAGATTTGACCATTTTTGAGATTATCTTTGTTATTGTGATTGAGACTAAAAGGTAGTGTTGCAATAAGTGCTTGTATGGTGTATGTTGTAGACTAAGTCGCTATAGGGATATAGGATTTAGTACACACAACAATCATAGATGCAATTTTTAAAAAGCTTAATGCAATTATTAGTTAGTTAAATTCATTATAGGGATATAACTAGTTACTTTCTAGTGATAAACTTGATATATCTTGGGAAAGAATATCATATAAACTCAGAATTTTTGCTGTTACCTAACTAAACATTAATCCTAACCACATGCATGTAAGATTTATAATGGCATAGAATGCTGATCCATTTGCTTGATTCCCTTCCTCTCTTGATTTTAATCCCTTGTTTTCCTTGGTCGTAATTGTTTGTTATTTTGGCTTGCTTTTTTTTTTTTAAGTTTTTAATTAACCAAACAACTCTTTGATTTGGTCAAATATAATTGGATAGTTTAAATTCGATAGTTGCACACACACTTTCTTGGGACACGATAACCCTTCTCATTTCACTATATTAAAACATGACACCGTTCACTTGCTGCATAATTTTGTTACACATAACACATATCAATTCTCATCTTGATCTTCCCATCTAAGACTAAGAGTCATTGTCTTTCTCTCCAAAACTCCTAGTTGGTCCTTATCCCAGGGGCTTAGTCTCTAATTATTTATTAAAGTGAAACTACTTAATCTCCATCAATTAGTCAAACCTAATTTAATTAATCGATTCAATCAATTATTTAATTTATTTTGTAAAGGCTACTTAATTAAATTAGGTCTTATTAAATCATCAAATTATTTAATTAGTCAAATTAATTTTACTCCTTAAATTAATTCAAGAGTATTAATTAATTGACACAATCAATTAATTAATTTCACTCTCCATGAGTCCCTAATCTTAATTAGGTCTAATTAAATAATCATATCATTTAGTTAGATGAATTAATTTATCTTTTTAAATTAATTATAGCTCAAGTTAATTGATCTTAATTACTTAATCCAACTCCTTAAATTACTTTTTAAATTAGAAGTGGACTATCCCAATTTGTGTATGACCCTTTAGAAGTGGACTAAGCTAGCAATGAGCTTTTAACTCTTACAACTTAGTGAATAAATTAATAATATGATTAATTAATCAAATTAATTAATCATCTTGGAATTAACTCTTTAATTTCGAGAACCTCACAAGTCATGGGAAGCACCTAGTAGTGCATCATGATTGCCTAGTTTTAGGTGAATTAACAAATGAACTTATTTCAATTACGAGTACCAATACTGTTCTTCTGTCAACTAATCTCTTGATTAAATTTAGGATGTGGATTATTAGTCTTAACCCTATTTTGACTTAATAACTATGATTCTATTTCAAGTCACAATAATCTTTTGATGAATCATTGGGAAACTCTCATCTAATATTCATCCTGAATTGGCAAAGGTCTTTGGGATCAAGGACTATGAAGACATAGGAGGTTCATCTATTCTACTAGATAGGTGAAGAATCCTTTATTGACCACTATTAACCTCCATACACGAACATGTTACTTCCAGCATAAACCCCTTATGATTGTCATGTAATCGAAAAAATACATCAAAGTACAACATGTCATGCACAAGGTTACCATGGTGCCTCAAGTCTAAGGACTAGTTAATGCACCATCGTAACTAGAAAATTGTCATTCTACAAACAAAGTTTCCAATTGAGAATTTACAATTGATTTGTTCGGTGTACTTGTTCTCTAACAAGCACCAGCACATATGCACTAGCATTGCTGCACTGATGTCTATAAAGTGAGATATTCTCCTTTCTAGCATGCATCATGTGCAAGAGTCTATTTGGCTTATCGATGTCCCATCTCAGTGAACTCTCAACTTGGAACAAATTTAAGATCAAAGACAGAGGCATTGTTAAGTAGATATTTTACCTATTATTCTAATACCTTTAACTTGATATTTGTTTGTGTTCAAGCCTTTTTTGTTACTTTTATGTGTTTTATTTGCATTTTGTAGGAATCAAAATATGAGACAAGTATAGAAATCAAAAGAAGACAACAAAATATATGCAAAATTTAGTGCCAAAATATGTTGCTTGGCATCACAACGCTACCTTCTTGGGCCATAATGCCGTGAAGCGTGGAAGAAAAAAAGAAAAATTCTTCATGTCATGACACCTATTCTTTATGTTGCGGGACCAAATTTCTTGTCATGGCATCAATCCTTCTTGTTGTGATTTTATCTTGGAAAGTTGGCATATTTATTCCATTTTGCAACGCCATCCAATGTTGACTTCAGCTAGGTCTCTTTTTATGTGGTTTCGAAGAAAAGGTTTAAATAGAAAACCTAGACACATATTAAAGGACTTTTGGAGACTTCTTAAAACATCTTGCAGAAGGAGAAACAAAAGAACATGGGGGAAGACTTGAAGAAAAATATCAAAGACCTCAATCCTTGGACATAAGAATTGATTCTCCTTCAAATTCCTAGAGTTTCTTCTATCCTCTTCTTTTCTTTTCTTTGAATCATGAGCTTGTATTTATCTTGGAGTTTTCTAGTTCCAGTATGAACTAAATTCATTTTCTAGGGAATGATGTAACCTAAACTTGAAACTTTTCTTATACTATTAATTTATCTAATTTAAGTTACTTCAGTTTATTTTGTGTTATTTGATTTGATGACGTCTTGGTCAACTGGCTATTAATCTTGATTGCTTGTTTGGCATGCAAAATTTAGCACTTGAGAGAGAAAAATTTGTATGTGACCTTGGGATAATACAACTTAGAAATTCATAGAGTCGAGAAGCTTATGAACCCTTTGAAATCTTGTTAAGAATCATTGAGCTATTTATGAACTTAATTTTAGATTTTCATAGAGATAACAAAATTTGATCTTAGGTTCATAATCACTCGGCATTTGTGATACGGAGTTGATTACTTTAGGATTCTTGATTTTTAAACTAATAACTCCAATTTTATTGAATGATTTGATAGAGCATAGGGGATGATTAGGTAAAATCAAACCTCTAGAGTTTAGTCCGTATTTTTTCTTTATAAGATTTGCTATGTTGTTAGCTTTCTTTAATTTAATGAGTTTTAATACACTCTTTAATTGATCATTTGAATAAAGTTAGGATTATTCTAATTACAATACTCAGTGTTAATCCGATATCAATCCATGTCGATATGACAACCTATCGTATCTTGCTATACTAAAACTTGACATCATATACTTGCGGTTAAGATTTTCGCTAACAAGTTTTTGGTGCCATTGTTGGGGATAGATTTTTCTTATTTGCACTGATAAAGTAATCTTAATTTTAATTCAATTTTTTTTCTTTTATTTATTTATCTTTTTTTCTCTTTCTTTTTTATTTGTTTTGAAGATCCAACATTTTTTTTAGCCGGTGATTAATCAACACTATTTTAGGATTGCTCATTAGACCATCAATGCTAACAATTTTGATTTGAAGCTTACACTTATTAGCATAGTGCAACAAAATCAATTTGAGGGGCCAGCCTTAGAAGATCCAGATGCTCACTTGGCTATAATTATGGAGATTTAAAATACCATCAAAGTGAATGGAGTTTTTTATTATGCTGTACAAATTTGTTTATTCCCATTCTCTCTTAGAGATAAATCTTGACTTTGGTTACACTCATTTGCAGTAGGAACTATTACCAATTGGAATGATTTAACTTACAAGTTCCTCGCTAATTTTTTCTCTCCAAGTAAGACGTTGCAGTTGAAAAGTGAGATATCTCAGTTTAGGTAGATGAACTTCGAACCATTGTATGAGGTATGGGAATGATTTAAGGAACTACAAAGGAGATTATCTCAACATGGTTACGAGGAATGACAACAGGTGAAATATTTTTACAATGGGTTAAATCAGCAAACTAGGACTACCATTGATGTGACAACAAGGGGGACCTTGATGTCAAAAACTACGAGTGATGTGGGAATAATTTAAGGAACTACTAAAGAGATGATCTCGACATAGTTACAAGGATTGGCAATAGGTGAAATACTTTTACAATAGGTTAAATGGGCAAACTAGGACTACCATTGATGCTACAACAAGGGGGACCTTGATGTCAAAGGCTGCGAATGATGCCCATTTATTATTGGAAGATATGGCCGCCAACAACTATCAATGGCCTTCTAAGAGTTCACTGGTCAAAAAGGTAGTTGGAGTTCATGAGTTGGATCCATTGACTGCATTTGCTATTCAAGTTTCTACAATATCAAACCAAATCGCAGCAAGGAGCACCAATGGAGCTTCTCAAGGATTGGATGCTAATGTACCTAATAGCATGCCATTCAAGCTAACTTATGTGAAAAACTAAAATTTCAATTATTAGGGCAATCAGTTGTCGAATTGTGATCATCGGGGGCTTCACAACTATAAGAATCTCTCGAATAGAAACATAAAGAATGTGCTTCAACCTCCTCCAAATTACAACAATCCTTTTAGCTCTGGTACCAATGTGGGTGAGCAAAGACATCTTTGGAGGATGTTCTTGGTATATTAATCGAGAAGATAATAACTAGATTTAATAGAGATAAAGCCAAACTTGATAGAGTAGAGACTTAACTTGAGTAATTGGCAACAAATGTGGGAGCATTATCTCTAGAGATTCAGATTAGACAACTTGTTACACCAGTAAACTCACAGCAGAGAGAGAAGTTCACAAGTGACACTAAAGTTCATCATAAAGAACAATGAAAGGCGATTCGTGTTAAAAGTGGCATGAGGATTAAGGCACTTGAGCTAATGAAAGATATGGAGAAATAGACACATGAGGTGGAGATTCAGAGTGATATGGACAAAGGGACTGAAAAACCTTAATCTATTTCTTTTCCTAATAATCCACTAATACTTAAAACCCCTCTCCTCTTTCCACAAAGATTCTTAAGATAAAGTTAAACGATAAATTTGTTAAGTTCTTAAAAATCTTTAAGAATATTCACATCAATATTTTGTTTGTAGATGCACTCGACCAAATTCCAAACTATGTAAAATTCATGAAGAAAGTGATGTAGATAAAAGAAAAGTTCGATGATTTTGAGACCATTAATCTGACTAAAGAATGCAGTGCAATCATCTAAAAGAAACTACCGCATAAACTGAAAGATCTAGGGAATTTTACTATTTGTTGCATTATTCGTAGTTTTTATTTTTGACAAGGCATTATGTGATCTTGGTGCTAGTATTAATTTAATGTCTTTATCTATTTTTAGAAAATTAGGGCTTGGAGAGGTGAAACCATCCAACATCACTTTGGAATTAGCATATCAGTCCATCACCTATCGTTGGAGAGTAATCAAAGGTGTGTCAGTAAAAGTCGACAAATTTATTTTCTCTGCAGACTTCATAGTGCTTGACATGGAGGAGGATCATGACATCCCCATCATTTTTGGTCATTTTTTTCTAGGTACTGGAAGCACATTAATTGATGTGCAATCGCGTGAACTTACACTAAGAGTCAACGATGAAGAAGTCATGTTCACCATTTATCGGACTAAGAGGCCTTAAATTAAATCTAATACTTGTCACTGGGTGGACATGCTTACATGGAAAAGCAATGAGAAGTGGCAAAGCATGCTCAATCCAAATTTGCATGAAGTTATGGATATGGGAGGCTAGAGAGTTTCCTAGGGAAATATAGGTAACATTCCTATTAGAGCCCCGACTTGATGGAATTTCTCTCAAGTCTAGTTGAAGTCTATAAACTTAGTGCTTCTCAAGAGGCATCATAAGCCATTACTTACTTTCTTTCAATTAGAATCTTTATTGCATTTATTTTGATTTAAGTTCTAGCGTAGGAGGTTATTTAGGTTATCATCCCTTTTTTTATGATTTTGATTGAGTTATTTATTTTTCTTTTTGTAGTTTGAGATTTGAAAGCTAAAACTCTGCACTAAGCATGATTGTAATTGAGCTTTAATCTAAGCCAGAGTGTTAAAAAATAAGCTAATTCATCAAATTGGGTCTGCAGCACCATCATACAGAGCTACAACGCAATGTGGCAATATGAGATAGTAAGTTTTGGGGTTGTGGCACCATGTTCGTGCCGTAGTGCGATACCCAACAAGGAAGTCCTCTATTTTACTTGTTTTATTTTACATTGAGGATAATGTACTGTATAAGTTTGTGCAGAGTACATTAGATTTCTAGTTAGCTTTCTTATTTTGTAGGATTTTTTTAAATTTATGCTTTTTGTTTTGTTTTGTTTTGCTTTGTTATTTGCTTATTATTCAGAGAAAAAAAAATGTGAAATCTTGAGTTGTATTTATGTTGGACCATTATTAGCTAATGATGAAAATTTGATTGTATTAATGATGGCAATTGAGAATGGAGAAATGCTGTTTTTGTTCAAATATTTAGCATGTAAGTTGGTTTACTAACTTTGTGCTTCTTGTCATATTTGAGCACTAAGTAGCCATTTATTGAATTGATTTTGTCTGTATAGAGAAGGTTTATAAGAATCACTTGTTTTCTAGATGATCCCACAAACTTTAGAACTTGTTTGATCACTAGTTGAGGTGAAGTCCTAGATGACATAGCATTAGGAAAATGATGCAGGCCATCTTTGGACTGTTTGAGCCTTTCAAGCCAACCCATATATCATGTTTTATCTTTAGTGTCCCTTTTTGAGTTTGAGTAAGCCTTTTCATCTTAGTCTCATTATTACTTTTTCCAATTGTTACCCTTTATTTAAAATATGACCACTCTAGAAAAAATTTCTAGAATTATGAGCACAATTGAAAAAAAAAATGGAAGATGTAGTTGGGAAAAAATTGTGTGAGCTTTTGTGTAGACCTCTCTAATAAAACAAGGAAGAACATTATACCCCTTGTGCATAAAGAAAAAAATAAGTTTGGGGGTTTAACAATTATGAAAGAAAGGCAGGAATCTACAACGAAAAAAATAAAGCAAGTGAGAAAAAATGGGTGTTGAAAGAAAGCTCGAGATGAAATGAATATCAAGGAGGCAATTCCTGGGGTACTTTTGAGAAGTTGGTGCTCTAACATAGTCTAGATGATTGTTGGTTTTTAGGTGTTTTGAGCTAGATTTTTCCATATTTTCCTACCATTACCAAAGCCACACATTATAATTTTTGAAAGTTCTTTTGATCGTTGATACTATAGTTCATCTACATTAATGGAGAATAGTGTGACAGAAAAGTGTGATACCGGAGCCTCTTACTACTCACATGATCAAATATGATTCATGCATTACGTGTTAATTTTATATGCTATTTGCATTTTATTGACATTACATAATTTATTTTATTTTATATGACAATTTTGAATATTAAACTTAATTCTGAAGCTTTTGCACGGTATTAGTTATTGAATTTCCTAATCTAAGTAGTTGATTTTATATTGAAATAAGAAGAAAATGAGGTGGATCAATATTAGATATAGATGGGATATATATGTTATAATTTTGGAAGTGTTAAAAGTGTTACTAGTAAGCTTATACGGTTTAATTTGATTTGATCAAGTTATTTTAAAAGTATACATTTGTAAATTAGCATACTTGGGATATTGGACATGATATAATGTAATTTAAGTGTCATATTACAAGGCTCATATGTGCATTTGATTTTAGAAATGCAAACTAGATAATTCTTTAAGAATCAGATGCGAATCGGTTTGGAGATCGAATGAACGGACATAGGAATCATCTATGGGAATGAATGGTGACTAAGATAGGTTGCAACCAAATAAAAATAGGTGAGACACACAAGATTAGGGCTGCAAGATAAGGGAGAAAATCAGATTTTACCATTTACTTGCCACCTCATGCTTTCTTATTAAGCTTAAGCTAACATCTCAAACCCTTCACCCTTAAGCCACGACCAGACCCTCATTTCAGCCATTTTCATCTTCCAAACACACACCTTAAGGTCTCCAAGTGATCCAAATTGATTCCAAGTTGAAATAAAAGCAAGAAAAGCAAAGGAGAAGTGATTACCATCAAGTTAACCTCAAAATCTGCATAGGTAACACTTATCTACGGTTTTGCCTTTGGTTTTCAGATTATTTGAATGGTTTTATTGTTTATTAAGCTTTCAATATCTCTTATAAAAGTGTTAGGAAGTTTTTAGTTAGACTTTGGTGCACAAAGAAAAGGTTTTGATGACAAACACTTAATAGGAAATACTTGTGGCAGAAACTGTCATCTTACTGTTTTCTTGTGTTTTAGGCTTTAAAAGTGTATGGTATGTTGAATAAAACCTATAATTATTACCATTTACATGACCATATATGAGTTAAGAGCATTGGAATGAAGTTTTATCAGTTGAAAATTGAAATAGAGAATGATATTGGAGAAACACTCAAACTACCAAAATAGCAAAATCTGTTTTGGTGTGCTGTGAAGGAGACTGAATTAGGGGAGCTAAATCCATTATTTTTGGTAATAATATGACCTGGTGGTCTCCTTATATATTCTATCTAAGTATGGGGAAAATTTTGGAGTGATTGAATATACTTAAGGGTCCCAAAACCATTAATGTCATGAAGTATGCAAAACTGTCACGGTAGAAAATAATCTGTTTCAGTATGTCGTGAAGAGAGCTAAAATTGGGAAGCTATATCCGTGATTTTTAGCAATTCTATGATATGGTTACATTTATATACATGTTATATAAGTGTGGTAAAAATTTGAGAGTGATTGGATATGCTTAGGGATGTTAAAATTATCATGCAACTAAACTTGACAGCAAGAAAATATGAAAATGTGAATCTGCCACATTTGATCACTTAGCATGTTTCAACCTAGACATGTTGCTATTGAGTGTTAACAATTAGGTACATGCTATTACAGTTATAGTAATTTAATTACATGATGTTTGCATGTATTTAAGAAGAGAAATTGAGGTATTTGAGGGGCTATATTGGGTTCTAGTTTGTGAAAGCTTGATTGTTAGCTTATAGCTTGGTGTTTAAGGTCTAGTATGAGATTTTGTACTTGCAACTTGCCAAATTAGGAATGGTGCTTGATGTTGGGTAATATTACATGCTATTTTACATCTAAGGTTGGAGAGGAATACTAAATAAATTTAGACTAAGCCACCAACCAAGTGAAAGGTAAGTAAAGATTCATTTGCAACTACAATGTATAGACATAGTAGATGTGTGAATTATATGTAATATTATAAATCATATGTGCATAGTAGAGAGCTCTCAATTGAGCATACATACATGGACATTGTCATTGGCTCGTGCATGCATCATATACGCGCATTGTGATAAATCTTGCATTGCACGGCATGATTGTGAGAAAGAAAAATATTTTGCTGACCGCTACTAGTGCATCGAAGCATGCATGGATTTGCATGGTTTTATGCATGGATTTGCAGGTTCGCGTGCATGGATTTGCATACGTATGAGTATGTATGGATTTGCATGCTTATATGATTATTAGCCATTAGATTATGACGGTATACAGAGCTCTTTTCTGGTGCATGGGATAGTAGCGTTGGTCAGGGGCCCAAGAAAGAAATGATTTTGAGAGAAATATTTTGATGCATAAAATTGCATTGTGGGCATAGCATGTTGAGATGCATGACATGATATTGTAGATTATTCTTTGACGTGCATAATCTTTACTTGTTGAGCGTTAGCTCATATAGTTTATGCATTGTAGGTGAGTACGATGATACCTGAAGCATCTTTTATTGGCTGGGTAGTGGTTGGAGCTCCTGCAGGTGTCTGAGATAGTGTGTACATGGATGACGACTTGTTAGGCTATTTTGTTGGCTTGTTATATTTTGAGTCTATTGTATTATATTTTTAGATTGGTACTATATTTCGTTTTTAAAATTTTAAGTATGTAAATATTTGGTTGTTGTAGGTGTTGTGCTTTTATATAAATACCAATCCTGCTATATATATGATATGTGTTAGAAAGTATTTTAAACAGGGTTGTGCATGTAAGAAGTGATTTATCTTTTCTTAAAGTGTTACAAAAAAAAAATATTCCATACATGCACATAGGTTCTATCATGTCAAATTATAATATATATCTAGTTGTGTAGTAATTGGGGTGTTATAACAAGCCTATGAAGTTTTGAATCTTTTCAATACTCAATCAAAAATCAATCATTTAGAAAGCATGTGGACTTATAAACTTATTTGATTGATGAATTTGATTTGATGATTTGGTTATTCACACAGACACACAAGGTCATGAGGTTTAGTTGAAATTGGAACACATGTTAATTGTTTGGGCTTTGACTAATTTTTGAAGTTCTTTCTAAGTCATGGTTTTACAATCTCTGAAGCATGATGATAGTTTGATGCTAGTTGATACTTAAGAGTGCATTGGAATAATTTGTTTTTGTTTAGTTTAGTTTAGTTTAGTTATTTGTTTTATATTACTTGAGGACAAGAAAATCTTTAAGGTTAGGGGTATTTGTTAAGTAGGTATTTTATCTATTATCTAAGTACCTTTGACTCTATTATTTGTTTGTGTTCAAGATTTTTATATTTCTTTTTATGTGTTATGTTTGCATATTGTAGGAATTGAAATATGAGACAAGTATAGGAATTTTAAGAAGACCGCAAAGTGAATACAAAATTTAGTACCAAAATATATTATTTGGCGTCGTGGTGCCATCTTCTTAGGTTGCGGCGACATGAAGTGTGGAAGAAATAAATAATAGTTATTGATGTCACGACACCCATTCCTTATGTCGTGGCATCTCCATTCCATGTAATGACGCCTGTTCTTCATGTTGCGACTCTGTCTTAGAAAGTTGGCACATTTACTCCATGTCGTGGTTGTGAGTTTGCGTAATTATGGGATTGCAAGCATAGCAAAAATTTAAAAATTTTAACAATTAAAATAAAATCATACATCATATGTAAATATGCATATTCCAAATTCGATGTGATTTTCAGTTTGCATTTTTGATTGCTCAATTAATAAAATTAAACAACTAAAGTTTTGAGATTATACCTTTCATGCAATTTGGTTGATGAAGGGTAAGAAGGAATTTAGATTCCTCAAGCTTCTCTCAAAAAATTTCAATGGCCTCTTAAAATGTTTACCAAGAACTCCAAGCGTAGTCCCTCTAACGGTATCCACACTTTTGAACAGATCCACAAGTTTCAAATCCTTGCTAATGAATTTGAACTTTTTATTTCTAAATTTATTTGACAGTGAAGATTAATTCTTGAATCAACAATTGATAGAAGAATTAGCCTTTTAATCAAAAAGGGATGAAACATTTTGATGGAGTAATCTTTCTTGAAATAAGAAAATAAAACACAAAAAAATGAGAAGGAGAAGAGGAGGAGGCCGAAAATTTGAGCTTGTAGTTTTTGGCCCCTACATTGTGTATTTATATACACAATGTAGTCTTTTTCTAATTCCATTGGGTCTCCAACTCTTGCCCTAATTAGTCCCCTAATCCAATTAGGAAATATTCTTCTTCCTTGTCTCTTATTTTTTTACTTCAAGGCAAATTCTTTCCATATTTATTAAGACTCTTTAATTCTAGCAATTAAAAAATCCTAATAGGCCTCTAAACCCATCAACTTGGACTTTAATTAATTTATTAAAGTCCAATTAATTGATCTCTATCAATTAATTAAAAAGCCCAATATAATTAATTAATCCAATCAATTAATTAATTGGTTCCATCATAGGTCATCTAATCATATTAGGCCCAATCTATTATTTTAATTGGTTAAATTTAACTCCTTAAATTAATTTTAGGTCAAGCTAATATAATTGATCTCCATCAATTAATTAATTCACTCTCAAGAGCCCCTAATCATTATTAAGTTCAAATAAATAATCATATTATTTATTTGAATGAATTAATTTAACTGTTTAAATTAATTCTAACTCAAATTGATTAATCTCTATTAATCAACTTAATCCAACACTTTGGATTACGAAAATAGATATAGAAGTGGGTTATCTCGATTTGTGTGTTACCCATTGGGTTCACAAGTATGCTAGCAGTGAGTTTACAATCTTTGCAACTTATAAATAAATTTAATATTTTGATTAATTAATCTAATTAATTAATCCACTTGGAATTAACCCTTTAATTCCAAGAACCTCACAAATCAAGGGAAGCACTCAGTAGTGCATCTTGACTACCTAGTCTTAGGTGAATAGCAAGTGAACCTTTTCTGTTACGAGTACCATGCAAATATGGTCCCTCCGTCAACTAATCTCCCGATTAAGTATAAGGCATGGATTTTTAGTCAAAACCCTATTGTGACTTAATAACTATGATTCTATTTCAAGTCACATTGATCATTTGATGAATTACTAGAAAACGCTACGTCTGGTATTCATCCTGCCTTAGCCAAGATCTTAGATATCAAGGATTATGAAAACATAGGACAGTCTCCTATTCTACTAAATAACAGATCCTTTATTGGCTACTCATTGACCTCCATACACGAAGATCATACACCCAACGTAAGCCCCTTATAATTATTATGCAATTAAAAAATACATCAAAGTGTATGATATCGTGCACAATGCACCATGGTGCCATAAGTTAAAAGACTAATTAATGCACTATCGTAACTAGAAAATTCTCATTCGACAAACAATGCTTTCCAATTAAGAATTTTTCAGTGGGCCATTCAATGTACTCGTTCCCTAACAAGCACCCACATACATGCACTAGTGTCTCTACACCAATGTCTATGAAATGAGATATTCTCCTTTCGAGTATGCATCATATGTGCGAGTATATCGGGCTTATCGATATCCCATCTCAATGAACCCCCGACTCAGAACATGTTTAAGATCAAAAATCATAGAGGCATATTCCATGATCACCATCATATGTGTGACCATACCCCATAGCTAAAAATGATTTGGGGACTTTATCTAATCGATAAAAATAATTAAAGATAAAGAAATACCTTTTATTTATTTAAATATTACAAATAAGACTATTTTTATAAGAGTATAAAAACTTGCTGCTAATTAGCTCGTTAGACACTACTCAAATAATGTCCCACTTGCCCTAGAGCCAATTGCCCATGTATCTAAGACCCATATTCTCAAAATATCTTTCAAATACTCTTTGAGCTAAGGGCTTTGTTAGTAGATCTACTATATTTTCTGTCGAGGACACTCGCTCCACTCGAACGTCTCCTCTACCAATGATCTTGCGGATCAGATGGTATTGCCTTATAATGTGCTTGGATATTTGATGAGATCTCGACTCCTTTGCTTGCGCAACAGCCCGGTAGTTATCACAGTAGACCGAAACTAGATCGACAATGGAAGGGACTACACTCAACTCTTGGATGAAGTTTCCCATCCAAACACCTTCTTTCGCTGCATCACATGCTGCAATGTATTCAGCTTTGGTGGTGGAATCTGCAGTCGTCTCTTTCTTGGAACTCTTCCAGCTGACTGCTCCACCATTTAGCATGAATACGAATCCTAAGGTTGAATCATCTACATCGGACTAAAAGCTAGAATCAGTAAATCCTTCTAGCTTCTCCATTACCATAAACTAAGAAGACATCCTTAGTCCTTCGCAAGTACTTAAGGATTGTCTTTATAGCTTTCCAGTGTTCCTTACCCAGATTGGACTGATATCTGCTTGTGACACTTAGAGCATATGCGACATCAAGTCTCGTACATAACATTGCATACATAATGCTTCCAATTTTGGATGCATATGGTATGCAAGTTATTCTTTCACATCCATTTATTATATCTCGTAATCATAATATGTTGATATGGCAAGCAATATCCATATGGATTTTAGCATCGTCACTGGTGAAAAGGTTTCCTCATAGTCAACGCCTTGATTTTGAGTATAGCCTTTTACAACCATTCGTGCCTTATAGGTCACTACTTCTCCATCTACTCTAAACTTCCACTTGTAGACCCATTTGCAGCTGATGGGTACTATATCTTATGGTGGGTCCATACCTTGTTGGAGTACATGGAGTCCATCTTAGTTTGCAAGACTTCTTGCTATCTCCCCAAATCGATGTCTGACATTGCTTCTCCATAATTTCTTGGATTATTATTCAAAGAATGCTTTTCCTTATTGTTCTCCAACAAAAGACCATACCTCTCAGGTGGTCTTGAGATCATTTCAGATCTCCTAGGAGGTTGTGTGATAGGAATGTTAGTTTTGGGTGGTTCTGTCGCTACTGTCTTTTGTGGGACACTTTGTGGTTCTTGAATTTCTTCAAGATCTACAGCCTCACCTTTTTTATCTAATAGAAACTCCTTCTCTAAGGTAGCATTCCTCGACACAAACACCTTTTGTTCCAAAGGGTCATAGAAATAGTATCCAATAAATTTCTTTGGATACCCTACAAACTTATATAAGATGGATCTATCTTCCAACTTATCTCCCACCAGTTTCTTTATGTAAGTAGGGCACCCCCATACCCTAAGGTACTTATATGAAAGGGTTTTGCCACACCATATTTCATATGGCATTTTGGTCACCGACTTACTTAGCATTATGTTTAACAGAAATGCCACCATTTTTAGAGCATAGCCCTAGAATGAAAGAAGAATCCCAGTGAAGCTTGTTATGGATCGAACCATGTCTAATAGGGTTTGATTTCCATGCTCTGCAATCCCATTTAGTTGTGGAGTTGCTGGTGGAGTCTACTACGAGGGAATCCCATTCTCTTTTAGATAATCAAGAAACTCTAAGCCTAAGTATTCACCTCTTCGATTAGTTTATTTCTCCACTTGATGCCTAAAATCTTTGAACCTTTCAAAGGATTCAAACTTGTATCTTAAAAGATATACATACACCTAGAATAATCATCGGTAAAGGTAATGAAATAGTGGTAGTTTCCTTAGGCACTAACATTTAGTGGCTCACATACATCCGTATGGATCAAATCCAAAGGGTTTGCAACTTGCTCCACTTGTCCAACAAATGGTGACTTGGCCATCTTTCCCTTAAGGCAAGATTCACAAGTTTACATTTCTTGTAATTCTGTAAGATTAAGCAAGTTAGCTAATTTGTCGATTCTTTTCTTTGAGATATGACCTAGTCTAGCATGCCATAAGTATGTGGAATTATGATCATCTATTTTACGTTTGTTACTTTATTGAATATGCAAGATAGATTTATTAGGTTGGACAGTATATAAATCATTTGTTAAAGTCCCAACATGAACTAAAGAAGAACCAATGTATATGGAACAATTTTCATCATTTATTGAAAAATAATAACCCTCTCTATCCAAAGTTGGAATAGAGATAATGTTCTTTATTAATTTAGGAACATAAAGACAAGAATTTAAAACTATCCTTTCTCCATCTCCTAACACTAAGTAGATAATTCCTACTTTTGTTCTATTTTCAAGCCTCAGGATCTGCTCTCTTCTACTTGGCTCCCTGTTTCTTGTCATAACCTACAAATCATTGCATAGATGAGTACCACAGTCGGTATTTAATACCCAAGAAGCATCATTAACCAAAAGGTTTACTTCAATAAAGAATATACTAGAACTCTTCTGGCTATTTGTAAGATACTCCCTATAGTTCCAATGCCCTGGCTTGGCATAGTAATGACACTTGTCGTTTGGTTTGGAACCTTTCTTCACTCCACTTGAGGCCTTCATACCTTTTGCCTTCTTAGAGGAACTTTCCTTCTTACCTTTCTTCGACCTTTAGTCTTAGATTGGGATGAAGAGCCAATGAGTAAGACAGGCTTCTCTTTCTTCATAGTGGACTCGATAGTTTTCAAATCTCTTGATCAATGCTATCATCTTCAGTCTATGATCATTAATTAAAGAGCCTTCCATCACACGACATCAAACAAGCTCCCTAGATACTTGGTATCTAGCTTGCCTTGTATGTTCACCATACAATTCCTTTAGATAAAGATAGATATCGGTAGCATGTTCCATACCCTCATGCTCTCTTTACAGCTCGCTTACATAGATGCTATCATATAGCATAGAGCCTGCAGATCATCCTCAACATGTTGATGATATTATGCTTGCTCTTCTTCTATGGCCCTCTTTGGCAGAGCCAGTAGTGCCATGTCGAGGACATAAACCCTCTTTCAAATTGGAGAACTATTTGAAGGTTCCTTAACCAGTCGACATAGTTGAGACCAGTGAATTTGTTGGTGTCAAGAATTGATGCAAGTGGATTAATAGCTATAATGTAAATTAGATATCTACAAAACGTGAGGCAAAAAATAAGCATACATTCAACAGTTTAATTATTTATAATAAGGTCTTTAATTATAAATGTCTTCTACTATTTTCTTCGAATCCCATCACCCTCATGATAGATATATTCGAGAAATCATATTTTCTAGTAGGCTTGAAGTCCACTTAGTCTTATCATATGATTTTGTGAACCCAACAGTGATATCAGAATCTAGGTTTTTGCTCCTGATTACTTTTACGAAATAAGCCTGAATTCATATGATGAATAAATTCATGTATTTAATTGTTGACTTTTTTTAGGATTAAAACTTGAATTTTTGCTTAGGATTCAATTATTAAATCATACACGAACACGTAAACGAAATACGCCAAAAAGCACCCCCACCTACTGTCAGTTGGACATTATGGACGATGGCCACATGATAGTCTTACGCACAACACTACCATGAGTAGACTATGTTGGGAACCTAACATTATATGATTGCTGGGCATAAGCCCAGATGTCGGGCATGATTATCCGATATGAGCTCACGTTGGGCAATTATGCCAATGTGAATTCTTGCTAGGTGGGTAAAAAGTTGTGCGATAGCCTGTCTCCAAGCAAAGGGGTAGACGATGGGTGCCTTGGGCATCTAACATCACATACTGGGTAGTAGCCAATGTCCCCTTACTGTGCACAATGTGAGGTGCTGGGCACTAGATGCATGTTGAAGGTGGATAGGAAAGCAACTGCCCATTGTGTTGTGTAACATGCGAAAATTGATTTTTCAGATCATGTATTAATTTTTAAATTGTGAAAAGAGGTATTTGTTGAAAAATCATAAAGTTATTTCCAAACTTGAAAGACAACAAGTTAATTATATAGTTTGAATTTATGACATCTAATTTATAAACTAAGCATGAATGTGAGGATGATCATGGAGCCTAGACCATTTAACTATGGATGTTCTATGTATGATTTTTATTGCTTTCCATTTTAATTTAAATGAGCTTGCGTGTCTCGCCTCTATCTTTACTCTAAATATAAATTCTACCTTCCTCCTAGGTACTCCCCCTTGGATTAAATTTCAATATTTCTTGTTAGAATATATCAAATATAATGAAAGTAGAATTAGGTTGTGAGTTTTTTTTTGGACAATAAGAAGGATCAAGGTGGAGAAAAGCAAGGAATGAAGACCCATGAATGGTTGGGTGATATATTCATATAATAGATAGGATCTATTTCATTTTAATTGCTACCCTTAGATTGACCTAGATCCACTTTGGATCGAGTGGATCTCATAAGATATGGCCCATGATCATCCGTTTATTATGAATATATGGTAGATGCATGCATAGGTTGAGTTAATTCTTTTCTATTGGTTATGCTTGCAGTCATTATGATCTTGCATTAAATAAATAAATTCAGAATTAATAGATGAGGTTTTGGAATTATAAAATCAAACCCTTACTTGAAAGTTAAGTTTATGAATCTTAAAATTCGATATCAAGCAAAAATGGGCAAAATTAAGCTTAACTCAATCATGCATGCTTTCCATCGAAAGTAGAAGACATGATGATGCTATTGCATTTAGGTTATTGTTCATGAGTCATGGGATGTCAAAGTGAGGGAAAACTGTGATCTCTATTAAGCATGTAGATGCCCATGGGATAGCTCATCTTTATCGTTGTCCATAAGTCATAGGACATTGAGATGTTCTATCTACATAGATGTTTGATGCATAATGCTTGGTACTTATTACCAAATGAGGTCATATTTTTGAGGCATATGGGAAGTTGTAAGGCAAAATAGCTTAGGGGTTGTATATGATGCAATTGACAAGGCTGTTGTCTACCTTTTGGTATCTTGTCCGATCTCATATTCTTGGGTATGTAAAATATCAATTAGACCTCAAGCCCACAAGAAAATATAATTTTCTGAATCATCATTTAGAGGGTGATGGGATTTGAATAAAATAGTGGTAGAAATTCATAATTAAAGACCATATTATAAATAATATATTGTCAAATGTATGCTTATTTTTTTGCCTTTTATGTTTTGTAGATTAGATATCAAAATGGCCAAAATCCACTTGCATCTATTATGGACACTAATAAGTTAACTAGTCTCAACTATGTCGATTGGCTTAGGAATTTTTGAATTGTTCTGTAGTCTGGAAAGAGGGCTTATGTACTTGATGTGATGCCGATGTCGACAGACGTCATTAAGAAAGAGCTTGTAGAATACCATAAGCAAGTTGAGGATGATCTTCAAGCTCGATGCTATATGATAGCATCAATGTCAAATAAGTTGGAGAGACAATACGAGAATATATGGCATATGCTGTCAATATTCACCTTCACCAACAAGAGTTGTATTGTGAACACACTTGACAAGTGATATATCATCTCAAAAGAGTTTTTTGATACTATATGACCGAAGGCTCTTCAGTTCAAGACCATAGGTTGAAGATTATTGGCCTTACCGAAAGGCTTGAGTTTATTAGAGTCATTATGGATAAGGAACTCTATATGAATCTCATCCTGTAGTCTCTGCCACCATCAATTGACACCTTTGTTATGAACTTTAACATGCATAAGATGAAGATTAGCATTACTAAGCTGGTCAATATGTTGAAGACGACTAAATTCTTTATGAAAAGTCATAATCTTGTCATGCTTGTTTCCTCATCTCAATATAAGACCAAAAAATAGAAGAAAGAGAGTAAGAAAATTTATTTTAAGAAGGGCAATGACATAAAGGCCACCAGTGGAATAGCTAAAGGTTACAAAGCCAATGACAAGTGTCACTATTATGGGAAGTTAGGTACTAGAAGTGGAATTGCGAGGAGTATCTTGCAAGTCGCCAGAACAGTTCTGGTATGTATTTTGTTGAAGTTAACTTCTCAGTTAACAATACTTCTTGGGTATTAGATACCGCATATGGTTCTCATCTTTGAAATAACTTGTAAACAATGATACGAAGCAAGAAGTTAAGTAGAGGAGAGACTACCTTATAGCTGGGGAGTGGAGTAAGATTTGTTGCATTAGCCCACTTAGCTCTAGGTGGTGGAGTTAGGATAGAATTAAAAATTGCATTTATGTACCCAAATTGGGTAAGAACATTATCTCCGTTCCAGTTTTGAATGGAGAGGGTTTTTCTTTTTCTATAATAAATGGATACTATTCCATATATAGACGTTTTTCTTTAATTTATGTTGGTACTTTAGCATATAATTTATATACTATCACACCCCAAAACTCCATCTTTTATGTTTAACAAAATAAACTTAAATTTGATGATCGTAGTTCCACATACTTGTGGCATGTTAGATTAGGTCATATTTCTAAGAGAAGAGTTCATAAGTTGGCATAATTGCTTGACCTTAAAGACGAGTAAGAAATGCAACATATGAATCTTGCCTTAAGGGAAAGATGACCAAGTCACCATTTATTCTGGAGTTTCTCTTTTATTCTGGAGTTATGCTCTAGAAACGATGACATATCTATTAAATAGAGTGCCATCAAAGTCAGTGCCTAAAATACCATATGAAATGTGGTACAACAATACCCCGTTGTTGGGTTCGTGTGATTGCGGGTATGCACAGCGAAAAATAAAAAATTTAAAAACAACATGTCATAACAATTACAGCAATATGACGGATCCAATGCGATTTTTAACGATCTCATAATTTTCAATGGTGTAATAAATAAAAATTAAATAATTTCAATTTATAACTTTCTACGCACTCCAGTTGTAGTAAGGATTGAAACAATCAATTGTTGCTAGCCCATTTCTGAATCCGGTTCATAGGGATCTAAGCGTCTCTCCTCTAAAATAGTCCATACTTTGAGCAAGAACACGAAATTAGAATTTCTCTAACAATTTTGTTTCCTTTACTAATCTAGTTTATGGAGTGAATATAGTGAATATTAATTCTTGTTATCAACTTGTGATAAAAGAATTAATACTTAAACAAAAAAAATAATTTTTATGGAATAAAGAATAGAGGAAGAAATTATTTTTTCTCTGTTTCTCTTATGGCCGAAAATTAGAGGGCTATTATTAGCCTCAAATTTTCGGCCATCATGGTTTAAATAAGGGACTCAAAAATTTCAAGAGTCCCACTATTGGTATTTTTGGTGTTTTTTACGTAGTTGGAAGATATTTGGCTGTTCCAAAATTCTTCAACTCTATCCCTTCATATCTTCCAAAGATATTTAGGGTCTCCCAAGAACTTTTAAAATAAATTCCATAATCAAACCAATTAATTATTTTAGTCCAAATTTAATTAATTAATTCCATCTAACCCACCTAATCAAGTTAGGCCTACTAAATAATTTAATTATTTAATTAAGTAAAATAATTTAATAATTAAATTAATTTATGGAATACACAATTAATTTGATTCAATTAAATAATTATTTCACTCAATTTGAGCTCCGTTATCATATTAGGTCCAATTAAATAATTTAATTATTTATTTAATTAATTAATTCCACTTATTAACTTTATTTAAGCCTCAATTAATTAATTTTGATTAATTAATTAGATCTAACTCCTTGGATCAATTGTTAAGTTAGAAATATTTTATCTCAAATTATGTGTGACCATTTAGGTTCACAACTAAACTAGCAGTGAGCTTGCAATATTTGAAACATATGAAGAATAATAATTACTCCGATTAATTAATGTAATTAAATATTCAACTTGAAATTAACTCCTTAATTTCAAAACCTCACAAGTCATGGGAAACACTTAACAAATGTATTATGACTACCTAGACATAGGTGAAATAGCAAGTGAACTTATTTTAATTACGAGTATCATACATCTAAGGTCCTTTCGTTAACTAATCTCTTGATTGAGTTTAGGGCATGGATTAATAGTTAAAACCCTAATTGCTCAATAACTATGATTCATTTCAAGTTTTAATGACTCATGACAAATTATTACAAAATTCCCGTCTAACATTCATCCCACCTTGGCCAATGATTTTTGCATCATGAACTATAAAAACATAGGAGATTTACTTATTCTACTAGACAAATGATGGATGCTTTGTTAACCACTCATTAACCTCCATACATATCAATGCAACATCCAACGTACTCCATTTGTGATTGTCAGGCAATCAAAAGATACGTTAAAATAGAACACAACATGTACAAGGCTACTATGGTGAATCTAATCTAAGGACTAATTGTATACAATCGTAACATAAAAAATCTTATTTTGACAAATAACATTTCTAATTAAGAATTTTCAGTGGGCCTATTCATTGTACTTGTTCCTAATAAGCACTCTCATACATACACTAGCGTCACTACGCCAATGTTCATGGATCAAGACATCCTCCTCATGAGAGCATGCATCGTATGCAAGAATTTATTGGGCTATTTGATGTCCTATCTAAAAAAGCCCTCAACTCAGAACTGATTTAAAACTAAAGCCATAGAGACATATTCTATGATCACCATCAAATGCGTGACCATGCCACATAGCTAAGTTTGGTTTAGAGACTTTATCTAATTACTATATGCAATTGAAGATAATTTTTTTTGCCTATTTTATTAATATAATTTGAAAAATATTATGTTACAAATACAAGAGTATAAAAGATGCCCAATCTATTTGGCACACCGGACACTACTCTATTAATCTCTTACTTGCTCTAGTGCTAATTGCCCATGTACTTCAGGCCCATCTTCTTAAGATGTCCATCGAATACCTTCTATGCTAGGGGTTTAGTGAGTAGGTCTGTTATATTTTCTATTGAAGCGACTTTATCCACTACAATGTCGCCTTTACTAATGATCTCTCTAATAGATGGTATCGCCTCATAATGTGCTTGAACCTTTGGTGAGATATTGGCTCTTTTGCTTGTGCAATATCTCCATTGATATCATAGTATGTCAATATAGGCTTAACAACAGATGGAGTTCCTCATCCAAATAGCTTTCTTTGCTGCATCACATGCAACAATATATTCAGCCTTAGTGGTAGAATCCCCGCTCATCTCTTACTTGGAACTTTTTCAGCTGATCGTACCACTGTTTATGGTGAATACATATTCAGACAATAACTTTGAGTTGTCTATATTGGATTGAAAACTAGAATCAATACAGCTTTCTAGTTTCAGTTCACTAGAATCATATACCAGAAAGATATCCTTAGTTCTTATCAAGTACTTCAAGATAATCTTTACAGCCTGTTAGTGTTCCTCACCTGGATTAGACTGATATCTGCTCGTGACACTCAGATCATATACAACATCAGGCCTCGTACATTGCATACCATGCATTATGTTTCTAATGGAATATGTATAAGGTATGTGAGTCATCCCTTCCCTCTCCTCAGGAGTCTTAGGATACATAACCCTTAAGAGAGAAATGTCATAACTCATTAGTAATAATCCTTATTTGGATTCCTCCATACTAGACCACTTTAGCAATTTGTCTATGTACATTGATTGGGATAATTTGATCATCCTTCTAGACCTATCTATATAGATCTTTATTCCAAGAATAAATGATGCTTCTTCCAAATCCTTCATGGAGAACTAGTTAGACAACAAAGTCTTAGTTAACTACAACATCCTACATCATTTCTAATGAGTAAGATGTTGTCAATATGTAACATAATAAATGTCACTACACTCCCACTAACCTACATCATTTCTAATGAGTAATATGTTGTCAATATGTAACATAATAAACGTCACTACACTCCCACTAACCTTTTTGTAGACACAAGGTTTATTCGGATTCTTATGGAAATCAAATAATTTGATTGCCTCATCAAACTGGATGTTTTAGCTTCGGAAAGCCTGCTTGTGTCCATAAATGAATCTCTGGAGTTTAAAAACCTTTTGCTCACTGGAGTCCATATATGAAACCTTATGACTACCTTATATAGATCTCTTTCTTAATATTTCTATTAAGAAAAGTGGTCTTCACATCCATCTGTCATATCTCATAGTCATAATACGTTGATATGGCTTATAGTACTCGAATGGATTTAAGCATCGTTATTGGTGAAAAGATTTCCTCATAATCAATCCTTACTTCTGAGTATAATCTTTCGCAACCCATCGTACTTTGTAGGTCACTACCTCTTTATTTACTCCAAGTTTCCACTTGCAGACCCATTTACAGCTAATGGGAACTATTCCTTGTGGTGGGTCTACCAAGGTCCATACCTTGTTGGAGTATATAGAGTCCATCTCAGATTGCATACCATCTCGCCATGTCCGATATTGCATTTCCATAAGTTCTTGGATCACTATCCAATGGGAGATTCTCCTTGTTGTTTTCTAACAAAAAGCCATACCTCTCAGGTGGCTTTGAGATCCTTTGGGATCTCCTAGGAGATTGTATGTCCGAAGGCCTAGCCTCAGTTGGTTAGCCCGTTATTGCCTCTGTGGTTCTTGAATTTTTCAAGTTGCACAATTTCCCCATTTATATCCAATAGAAACTCCTCCTCTAAGAAGGTGGCATTCCTTAAAACATTTATTTCGAGGGGTCATAGAAGTAATATCCAATGGATTCTTTTGGATACCCTATGAACTTATATAAAATAGATCTCATATCTAATTTATCTCCCACTTGCTACTTCACGTAAGCACCACACCCCCACACCCTGAGGTATTTGTAAGAGGGTAGTTTTCCATACCACATCTCATATGATGTTTTGATCACCGACTTTGATAATACTCTATTTAATAGATATGCCCCATTTCTAAAGCATAGCCCTAGAATGAAAGAAAAAGCCTAGTAAAACTCATCATCGATCAAACCATATCTAACAGGGTTCGATTTATATGCTTTAAACTCCATTGAGTTGAAGAGTAGCATGAAGGGTTTACTGAGAGAGAATCCTATTTTTTTTTAGATAATCAAGAAACTTTGTACTCAAGTATTCACCTCATCAATCAAATTGAAGAGCTTTGGTACTTAGCCCAGTTTATTTTTCCACCTCACATCCGAATTGTTTGAACTTTTCAAAAGCTTCAGATTTATACTTCATAAGGTAGACATAACCATACCTAAAATAATCGTCTGTAAAGGTTATAAAATAGTGATAGTTCCCTCGAGCATTAACACTTAGTGGCTCGCATACATCCGAATAGAACAAATCTAATAGATCTTTGGCTCACTTCACTTGTCCAACAAATGGTGATTTGGTCATCTTTCCCTTGAGATATGATACATGTTGGCATTCCCTTCTCTTTTAAAAGATTGAGCAATTGAGCCAACTTATGAATTCTTCTCTTAGAGATGTGACCTAATCTAGCATGCCAAAAGAGTTGGGAACTATGATTATCTATTTTTTTTATTTTGTTATATGTGGAAAAAGGAGTTATGGAGAGTAATAAAATATAAACCATCCATTAATATGACAGAGGTAATTAGAACTGAATCTCTAAAAATCGAACAACTTTCATATTTTATTAAAAAAGTAAAACCTTCCCTATCTAAAATAGGAATGAAGATAATATTCTTAACTATCTATGGAATGTAAAGATAATTGTTTAAAACTAAAACTACTCCATTTTCTAAAGCTAAATTGACACTTCCTATAGCCAATGAAACAACTTTTGTTCCATTCTCTAACCACATGACTATCTCTCCTCTACTTAGCTTTTTGTTTCTTGCCTTTACCTGTAAATCATTGCATAAATGAGATCTACATCTGGTATCTAATACCCAAGAAGCATTGTTAATTGATAAGTTAACTTCAACAAAATAAATACTTGAACTTTTCAGGCTTGTAAGTTACTACTTGTAGTTCCTCTTCCAATGCCCAGGTTTGCCGCAGTAATAGCATTTGTCATCGGCTTTGGAACTCTTTGAGACCCTACGAGTTGTCTTCATGCCTTTGGATTTTGAGGAATGCTTTTTTCTCCCCTTTTTTCTCTTGGGCTTTTGCAGCCTTTGAGGTGGATGAGGATCCAACAAGCATGATTGGCTTATCCTTCTTCATAGTGGACTTAGCGGTATTCAACATGTTAACCAGCTCAGCATGGCTAGTTTCCATCTTATGTATATTACAATTGACAACGAAGGTGTCAAAGGATGGAGGCAAGGACTGTAGGATGAGATCCAAATAGAGTTTGTTATCCAGAACGACTCCAAGTGACTCGAGCCTTTCTATCAGGCCTATCATCTTCAACTATAATCATGGACTGAAGAGCCCTCCATTATATGGGTCCTGAAAAGCTTTTTCGAGATATGATATCTCGCACGCCTTGTATGTCCACCATACAACTCTTGTAGGTGAACATATATGATGACATCGATGCCATCATATAGCATCGCACTTGCAGATCATCATCGACATGTTGTCAATATTTTGCAAGCTCCTCCTCAGTCACATCTATTGGCAGTCCTACCGAAAGACAAACATCGAGGATGTAGGATCTCTTCTCAGATTGTAAAATAATATGATGTTCCTTTTCCAATTGATAAAATTTGTTCCAGTTAATTTATTAGTGTCCAGATTTGATGCAAGTGGATTTTTAGCCATTTATAGACAATCTACAAATTTAAATGAGGCAGAAAATTAGCATTAAACATATTCATTTATAACAAGGTCTTTAGTAATAAAATGTGTCCCACTATTTTATTCGAATTCCATCACCCTAATGGTAATTCGGGAAATCTTATATTCTAGTGGTCTTGAGGCCAAATCAATATGTCGTATGCCCCAATTTTATGAGCCCATAAAATATATTGAAAAATAGTTAACTTTTAACGATTGCATCTCCCTGCAACCTTTAAGATATTTTACCTCAGTTCTTTCCATATACCCTAATTTTATGAGCCCATGTGGTACTAATTATCAAGCAAGACCCATCAAACCTCCACGTAAATGGAGCATCAAAATGTTCCACGACTCATGGCCAACATAGAGACGAGTCCATCCCATGGGCATCACCATGCTTAGTAGAGATCAAAACTTTCCATTACAGAGTCATTCCACGATTCATGTACAATGATAAAGTAAGGTAGCATCGTTATGTCAGCTACTTGATGGTAGGCATGGATTATTAGGTCCAATCTAATTTTATCCATACTTTCTTGAAATTAAAATTTTAAAATTCCTTTACTTGATTTTTAATTCAAGTGGGGTATTTATTTTAACCAAGACCTCATCAATTTTAATCTTAGTTTATTTAATGTGTTTGCATTCAATTGATGGCAAGCATATCATTTGAAATATTATATAAACCCTACATATGCATCTAATACATACATAATCTGGATGATCATGGGCCAATCCTATGCGATTCATTGAAGCCAAAAATGGATCTAGGTTAATCTAAGGGTAATAAAAAGGAATTAGAAACTAATTTATATTACATAAATATATTCCATACATTCATGGACCTTTTCTTGATTCTTCGTCTTGGTCATTCTTCTTGTCCACCAAAAATAAAAAGAAAAACCTCACTCTATTTTACTCTCATTTCAAAAAATGTAAAGTACATATAAGAAAAGAATAAGAGACTCGCAGGCCCCATTTCGAAAATCCAAAAATAAATAAATCCAATCACATTGGTCTAAAAAGCTTCATGATCATCCCACACATGCTAATCAAATTATCACATGAATTTAGTAAAGCATGTAAATTTACTATCCACTTAAATTGTAATTTCACAACTTGGGATAAAATCTCAATTTTTTAAGAAAAAAACTTTTTTCAAAATTTTAAAATAAACACTTTAATTCAAAAATAAAAAAAATGAATTCTACAATTTCAACATGACGAGGATATCGAAGACTATCCATAGGGTTCTTCCGTAGTGGATAAATCCTATCTAAACGAAGTCATGATGGAACACTTCTTAGATGCAGGAAATGCCCAAAAGTGCCAAATGAATGCGAATAAGATCAATGCTCCTACAACTCGTCCCTTGCAAAATAGGGTTGCCCCATGGCCCTTCTCTATGTGGGGAATGGATGGCCCTATCTCCTCCTCCAATGGGCATCGCTTTTTTATTTTTGCAATTTCTTATTTAACGAAATGGGTGGAAGCGGTCTCTTACTCAAGTCTTACTAAGAAGGTGGTGCAGAAGATCTTAAATAGGGTATGGCCTGCCAGAAAGGATCATCATGGATAATGCTAATGCTCAAAAATTATAGTTATTAAGTCAAGTAGAGTATCCACTAATAATCTATACCCTAGACTTAATCTAGATATTAGTAGACAGAAGGACTGTACTTGCACGCATAGTACTCATGAGTAGACATTAGGTTTGATATTTCACCTATATCTAGGTAGTCATGATGCATTGTTAGATACTTCACATGACTTGTGGTTTTTTGGAATTAATAGGTTAATTCCAAGAAGATTAATTAATTAAATTAATTATTCAATTAAGTCAGCATAGTTGCAAACCCACTACTAGTTTATTAATGAACCTAAGGGGTCACACAAAATTGGATAAGTTCACTTCTATCTAGAAAATAATCCAAAGAGTTGGATTCAATTATTTAATAGTGATTAATTACTTAGAGCTTAATTTAATTCAAGTATTGAATTAATTTAATTAAATAAATTATTTAATTGGGCCTAATAGGATTGGAAAGCCCGAGTGAAACTAATTAATTAATTGACATAATCAATTAATTAAATCAATTGATGGGATCAACTAAGTTGGACTTAATTGAATTAATTAAAGTCCTAGCCCAAGGAATTAGTGGGTTTGTAGAAAGCCATCAATAGATTTAATTACTGAATTAGATTCTCCTTATTGAAGACGAAAACCGTGTGTAAACACAATATGTGAAAACTAGGTAAAAGGATAAGGAAAGAGATCAAATTAATCCTAATCCTAGTAGCATTTGAATGAGCCTATAAAAGGCACCTGAAGGGCTGATTTTCACATGCTCTTGCATGTGAAAAAATCAACCCCCTCTTGCTCTCAAAAGGCCATCAATTGCTCTCTCTCTCTTATCCCTCTTGTTCTATCAAAAAGGTTCTACATTTTTTAATCAAACTTTAAATCTCTCTTCACTAGTTGAATTGGGAATTAAAGTTCAGTCATATATTCTAGATAGAATAGTTAATTTGAATTTATTAGCATAAATCCAAAAGTGCAAGGACATACCAACATGTGGATGTCGTTAAAGGGGTAACGTGTGGAACCCTAAGCGAATTTGATTCATACATGCATGTTGCTACTAACAATTTGAATCAGTTCTTACCTGGCATCAACAGAAAGTGAATTAGGTATAATTCAAGAAACTAACTCGTTTAACAAAGTAATTTAGAATGCTAACTGATCAATCACAATGATTCCTAGATATAGGTATTGCAAAATTGATATGCATATTTTATAATTTTTTTCGCTGTGATTAGTATCCCAAAATATGTGAACCCCAACAAAAGTCGTCCCATTTCTCTACAAAAATTTGCCACTTTGCTCCCCTTATTACAAGCTGATTTGATTCTTTGTTTCACCTATAGAATTACGAAATCAAGCACCTAAAAATAAAGTTGTTATTGTTATGTATGTTTCCAAACTAATATATTCTAGGATAGAGTTATTAAATGGATAGCTACTAGCATAAGTTCGACAACATGTGGACGTCCAAGGTGTGGATATAATTAAAAGGTAATGCTTAGGACTTTAGGTGAACTAATACTATACGAGAGAGGTTTGGAATCACATTTGATGATATGATCGCAGATTAATAACAACTTAAGTATTTTCAATCATCTTATTTAACTGAAAGCAAGAAAGATATAATATTCTGAATTTTACCCACACAAAGGTATTAAATGCATAACTCAATTAATGGTACGGGTTATAGGATATGTATATTACATGTGATGTATGTTTTATTTTGTTTATAAAAAAATTAAATTTCTACTGTACTATGTACCTTAAAACCACACAAACCCAACAAATGGTCCTTCTGGTGGTTGTGCAGCTTTTCTTCTTTAGTTAACTGAGCTTCTGGTTTTGCAATTGGAGTTGGTGGTTGTTTAGATAAGCCACTTAGTTGTGTTGACTCTACTTGTCCTTTTGAGACATCAGTCTACTATTGTGGCAGATGAGTTGATTGGGGTACTCTAGTTGATGTCTGCTTAGCTGTAATTGGTTCGATTGGGTTGACTACTCATTCCCATAAGGTGTCACCTTCTCCTTCATTTTTTGCTTTGATATAGAGTCCCAGTTGTTGAGAATTTCATTTTCAAGTTTGGTGTCAGCTGGGGAGATTCTACTTGAATTTCTTCTTTTTTTTCTACCAACAACTGAATAACTTAATTTTGTCTGGATTTGACGATGCCTCTTTCCAGTGTATTGGTCATAGTGCATCATAGGAAGTCTTATAATCAATCTATTTCAAGGCCCACTTCTCTTCCTTTTCAAAGTCTATCCACTTCTTCAGTCCCTGGCAAGCTCCAACCTTGCATTGCTCCAGAATGGATAACTACTATGTTCACTCAAGACGGGCATGTTATTTACCTCTTCCCAAATTGGAGTTAACTTAGCATCCAATAGTTTTTGAGGTGTTAGCTTCTTGAAATTAGGTTCTTCAACAAGAACTGCTTTACTTTTTCATTCCACTGTTGGTGCCTTCTTCACCTCTCCCTCTTTGAATTGTAGTTTGGGAGCTGGTGGTTGAGATTTTATTTGCATAATCTTGCCAATATGTTGTTTCAGCATAACCGTTCTTTTCTTGGGAGTCCAATGACCACCTCTCTTAGGACTCAACTGCTACTTTTTGGCAGGTTAGTTGTTTGCTTGGGTTAAGTCAGTTACTCATCTCTTTCTTCAGATAAGGACTCTTCAAGATCAGTTGCCTATTAATCTTCTTTGCCTTCTTAATTCCTGGCGCTTTGACTTCTTAAGTACATTTCCTCTTCTTCTACGGTACCTCAATGGTGGAGGCCAATTGAATTGCTGCCTTGGCCATCTCAACCAGGGCACTGCTAGTGTTTTTCTTTGCCACAAGTTTCTTCTTGTCCTTGCACTCCGCTTGTTGCTTCTTCTTAATTTCTTCTTCATTTTCTTGCTTAATTTTTGATAGCTTCTTGGTTTTCCCAGTTGCTTGGGGACTAGTCTACATTTCTTTTTAGCTTCAGCCATCTCTATTGGACTTTAATGAATATGATTAATAATCATATATCTCAAGATTATAATATAGAATTATAAAAAAAGAATCGAATACTTAAATCGAATGTGTACGTTAATCCTTATTGATGCATACATACATGAATCCATACCATGTTAGCATCCTACATAATCAAAGCTCCTTAGATGCTTCATATGTTATCTCTCTAGGATAGAGATAGAAGAGGAGAGCAAAATGAAAATTTTAACTTGGAACCATAACCCTATAATATTTTTTATATACTAGGTCAAGTAGAAGCTCATCAGTCCTAGTTTAACTGATATTAGGTACTACACATTAAAAAGTCCATATTCAATAGATATTTCTAGAGCCCAACTAATAGATCATTTATTTGACTCTATGAAATTAGATAGCCCATAATATAATTGACATGACATATGTAGTCCCACATTAAGGCCTCCTATGAGGTCGTCAATCGTTGGGCTTTGACTTTAGTATATTAATTAAGTCTATTTAATTGATCCCATCAATTAAACAATGACATCTTAATTAATTAATTTAATCAATTAATTAATTTATTCAATCAAGGTAACCTAATCAAATTAGGCCCAATAAAAATAATTCTACTATTTTAGTTGGTTAAATTAATTTAACTCTTTAAATTATTTTAAGTCCATTTAGTTAATTGATCCAATTAATTAATTTATTCACTCTCAAAATCTCCTAATCTCCATTAGGTCCAATTAAATAATATTATTATTTAATTAAATTAATTAATTTAACTCCTTAAATTAATTTTAGCTAAAGTTAATTAATCACTATTAATTAACTTAATCCAATATCTTGGATCAAATACTAAATTAGAAGTGGATCGCTCTTGATTTGTGTATTCCATTAGGTTCATAACTAAGCTAGAAGTGTGCTTGTAATTATTGCAACTTAGTACATATATTAAAAATATATTCATAATTAATTAATCCAATTAATTGATTCACCTTGGAATTAACTCCTAATTTTCAAAAAATCACACAAGTCAAGAAAAACCCTTAGCAATGTATCTTGACTATACCTACTTTTTCTATTTCGAGTACCATCTAAATATAGTTCTTCTATCAACTAATCTATCGATTAAGTTAGGGCAAGGATTATTAGTCAAAACCCTATTTTGACTTAATAACTATGATTCTATTTCAAGTCATATTGATCTTTTGATAAATCATTAAAAAACCCCGCATCTAATATTCATTCTGCCTTAGCCAAGGTATTTGGGATCAAGGACCATGAAACATAGGAAATTCACATATTCTATCATATACGTGACAAATACTTTGTTGGCTACTTATTAGCATCCATATACGAAGACCGTACACCCAACATAAATCTTGTCTGATTGTCATGTAATCAAGTTATACACTAAAAGTATATGATACCATGTACAAGGATACCATGGTGCTCAAGTCGAAGGACTAGTTAATGCATCGTCATAACTGGAAAATTCTAATTAACTAACAATATTTCTAATTGAGAATTTCCTAAGGGCCTGTTTTGTGTACTTGTTCTTTAGTATGCACCTACACACATGCACTAAGATTACTATGCCAACGTCTATGGAATGAGACACTCTTTTTTCAAACATGTATCGTGTGTGCGAGTTTATTAGACTTATCGATGTCTCATCTCAATGAACCCCCGACTCAAAACTAGTTTACGATCAAAGCCATATAAGCATGTCCCATGATCGCCATCATATGCACGACCATGCCTCGTAGCTATGTAAGATCAGAAACTTTATCTAATTGACAAAAAAATAAAGATAAAGAAATTATCTTTTACTAATAAGCTTCATGAATAAGATTATCTTAGTATAAAAGCTTGCTATTAATTAGCTCGTTGGGCAATACTCTAACAACCATAACTTTATAATGTTCTTTATATACTTGGGCATTTTGAAGTCCATTAATCCTAGATTGACTAGTATTGAGTATCTAAACATTACAAGTCCATACATAATAGTTATTTCTAGAGTCCAACTAATAATCACTTATTTGACTCTATTAAATTAAATAGCCTATAATATAATTGTTATAATATTGTAAGCCCACATTGAGAAATTAAATAAAACCTAACAATCTCTACCTCTTCTTGTATTCTCCAAATTAGAATTTCCCAATGAATTTTAGGTTGTGAACTTCATTTTTGTTTTCCATCTCTACGTGCAGTTGAGTAGTTGAGTAAAATGAAATATCCCCTAGTCTTCCCTTGTTGAGTTACTTTCTTCACTTGCTCTACCTTGATGAATGCAGTCATCTGCCTGTACCTAAGCTTGGAGGATCCTGCTCTACAACCAACTACCTTGGCAAGGATGTTTGCCAACAACTTGTACTCTAATTTCAACTCCTTGTAGCATGAAGTGTGGCTTGACTTGGTTCTCTAGTTAGCTCCTCCCATATTTTGTTCTCCAAGTCTCCTCTATAATCTTATATATCTTCTATACCACTAGTAGGCAAGTCTAGAATGTATGACATGACTTTTGGGAAGATGACTACTTCTAAAGTTTATCATACTCCTGATTTCATTCTCTATTTGAGGTGTTGGTGTAGAATTCCTTCATGACTTCTAGGTAGACCTTGTTATCGATCATAAGTAGAATGTTCAACCTATATTTATCTATCTTTATGAGGATGATGGAAATGTGTGCTTTTTAACTAATTATGTTGTGTGTCTTCTTCTTATTAGCTGTGGTAACCTTACAGTTTGCTAAGAACTCATGTAATTGTTTGTAAGAACGTCAACACGGTAGGTCTGGGATGGGTTTGGCCAAACAGGGATCTGCCCCGTCAGAAAAAAAATAGACCTGTTACTTACCCGCCCCAAATACAAAACCTGATAGGTTCAACCCATCTAGACCCGCCAACCCCCTTATTTTCTAAGAGTTCATTTTCAAGGCCTTAATCAAATAGAAATCAGACCTGAAGATAATATAATTGAATTAAATAGGGATCTTGCAACAAAAATGTGGTGATTTCTGACAAAAAAAAAAAAAAAAAAAAGAAAAGAGAGCACATATATTCATTAAGTGTAACAACCAAACAAAGTTGCACCAATTTCGTGCACTTAGAAGCAAAAAAAAAGATGTTTTTAGATACAATATAAGTAGACAAGAGTACTAGAGACAGTATACAAGCTAGTGATGGTGGCGAGGTCGTGGCCGACTGAGGTCTGGTGTGCTAACTGAAGTCCAAGAGAATGAAGTGAAAAGTCCAGAAGCTTGATTTATCAAAGAAAAGTGGAGCCCATAAAAATGGTGGTGGCGGAGGCGATAGAGAAGTGTGGGATCAGGTATTGAACAACGAAATCCTTATTGCCCAAAATCAGAATCAAAGTCAAACCCTTAGACTTAAATATTCAGACAACTGAAAAATAATGTATAAGAAATTATATTAAAATAAAAAAATAATATTAGGGGGTTCAAAACGAGTCCAACCGAATTGTTTTCTTTGTAATAGGCTGATGATATACAATGATAAATAGGATTAGAATCCTCAATTAGCTCCCTAGAAATCTGCTTATACTATCTCCTATTCAATCTCAATGATCTGTACACATCTATACAATCTTCTATATAAGAAAATAACATCAATTAGCTATCTTTACAAAATTGTTGACAATCTCAACACTCCCGACAAGTTGGGCATAAGTTGGTGCATAAATGTCACACATGCCCACTTGTCTAAGAACTTTGAGAATACTCGATTGGATACCCTTTTGGCAATGATATCAACTAACTGATCTTGTGACCGAATCTTTGGTAATTCCACAACTTTTTCATCCAGTTTCTCCTTAATAAAGAATCTATCTACCTCGACATGCTTTGTACAATCGTGTTCCACTAGATTATGGGCTATATATAATGCTGCTTTATTGTCACAGTATACCTGAATTGGTTGCTTTAGGGAATAGCCCAAGTCCTGTAAGAGAAATTTCAACCATTGTGCTTCATAAATTCCTAAGGCCATTCCTCTGTACTCAACTTCTGCACTAGATCTTGCAACCACATTTTGTTTCTTGCTCCTTCATGTAACCAAGTTCCCACCTACAAAGGTAAAGTATCCCGAAGTTGACTGTTTGTCATCAACTGCTCCAGCCTAGTCAGCATCTATATATACTCGATATTTTGCTTGATTGTATTTTTAGAGAATAGAATTCCCTTTCCTGGAGTAGATTTTAGATACCTCAAAATACGCATGACTGCATTCATATGTTGTTCACCAGGATTATGCATGAACTGACTAACAATACTCAGAGCATAAGCGAGATCTGGTCTTGTGTGAGCTAAGTATATTAGTCTTCCAACGAGTCTCTGGTATTTCCCTGTCCATCGATACTTGGCTTGTCTCAATACATAACTTCAGGCCCTCTTCCATTGGAGTGTTAGCTGGATGGCAGGCTGACATACCAATTTCATGAAGAAGATCTAAGGCATACTTTCTTTGAGATAAGAAGATCCCTTTACTTGATCGAGATACTTAAATTCCCAGAAAGTATTTTAAGGGCCCAAGTCTTTCATTTCAAATTCCTTGGACAAATACTCCTTCAAAGCTTTCATTTCTTCTGAGTTATTGCTAGTGGCGATCATGTCATCCACATATACAATAAGTGCAGTAGTTTTTCATGTTGTTTCTTTAAAAATAATGTGTGATCTGAATTATTTTGTTTGTAACCAAAGGTTGTCATGTATTTGGTGAATCATCCAAACTATACTCTAGAGGACTGTTTTAATCCATATAGTGATTTCTTCAACTTGCACACATTCTGTTTTTATCTTTCTGTTACCATGCACCCTAGTGGGACATTCATGTAGACTTCTTCAAGAGTTCGCCATGTAGGAATGCATTCTTCACATCAAACTATTATAACAGCTAGTCAAAATTTACAGCTAAGGATAACAAGACTCGGATAGTGTTGATTTTAGCTACAGGTGCAAATGTCTCAGTGTAGTTGATTCCATAAGTTTGAGTGTATCCTTTTGCCACTAATTTTGCCTTAAAACGTTCGATGATCGTTCGTCAGCTTTGTATTTCATAGTAAAGATCCATCGACACCTAACTAGTTATTTTCCTATGGGACGATCAACAAGCTCCGAAGTTTGGTTCTTCTGCAAGAAGGCTATGTCTTCATTCATCACAGCTTTCATCTTGGATCAGCTAAGACTTCTTGCACACTATTAGGTATAGATACAGTAGATAATTGATTGACAAATGACTGATTTGTTTGTGACAAGTGATGTGTAGACATATAATGGTTCATGGGATACCTTACTTTACTAGACAACTGAGTTTCATATGTAGCTTTTGGAGTACCTCTGGTGAGATGCTATGGTAACAGTCTCCTAGATGACTCAGGCACTATATAAGAAATATCCTCAGACAATGATTGGTTTGGTGTATCAATTAGAAGAGGCTCGGACTCGGTTTTAGACATTTCTGGCTTTTTGGGTGCTCATTTTCACTTTGATCCAAGGTTTGACCACTAGACTCCAACTCATCCACTTCTATACTTATTATGTCGTTGTGTAGAGTATCACTACTTATATCCAAGTTTTGACCACTAGGATCCAAATCACTTACAATTTGATCAGATACTTCGACAACATCTTCTCAAGGTTATATAAAATAGTTTGAATTTTCTCAAGATACTCCCCCTAAAAGTCAGACTTGGAGAAATACATAGCATCTTCATGAAAGACAACATCCATAGTGATAAACATGCATTTAGTAGGGGGATGATAACATTTGTATCTTTTTTGATGAATAGCATAGCTAACAAAAATACATTGCAAGGCTCGAGGTATTAACTTACTGTGTTGGTGTTTGGGGAGATGAACATAGGCAACACATCCAAAGACATGAGGAGGGAGGTTTGGGACTGTTGGAGCAACAACTTCTGCAAGAGCTTGGAAAGTTGTTTTGAAGTTGATAGAACGAGACGAAACACCATTGATGAGATATACTGCAGAGAGAAGAGCTTCTCCCCAGTAACATAAAGGCATGTTAGCCTCAATGAAGGAAGCGTGAACGATCTCCAATAAGTGTCTATTTTTGCGTTCAGCCACACCATTCCATTGAGGTGTATTTAGACAACTAGTTTGATGGATTGAGCCATGAGCATCCCAAAATTGCTGAAGTTCAGAACTATGATATTCCCCACCATTATAACTACGTAACACTAGTATTTGGGCATTGTACTGTGTATGAATGGTATTATAAAACTTCTGAAATAGCAAGTTAACTTCTAATTTGGATTTCATCAAATACAACCAAGTCATTCGAGTACAATCATCTATAAAGGTAACAAACCAATGTGATCCTCCAATGTGGGAACTTTGGATGGTCCCCAAACATCAGAGTGAATAACCATAAAAGGAACATGACTTTTATTTAAAATTAAAGAAAATGAGGCACAATGGCTTTTTGCAAGTTCACACACATCACATTTGAAAATAGAAATATCTAAATTCATAAACAAACTTGGAAACAACTTTTTTTAATAACCAAATGAGGCATGTCCCAAACGTCGATGTCGGAGCAAGATCTCAGCTATCTTCTTTGGTGAACCAGTACTCTCTACTACTAAAGCTGTTGTAATCTGCTAGAAGTCTCTGACTCCAAGTCCAAGTAATATAGTTTTCCTCTCTTATACCATAACCAATCGTTTGTTGAGTCTGAATGTCCTTAAACACACAAAGATCAGGCCAAAAAATAATAACACAAGATAAAGTAGTAGTGATCTGAGAGACTGATAAAAGGTTATAAATTAAGGAGGGAACAACTAACATAGAATCAAGGTGTAAAGTATTAGTAAGGTGTGATGACCCTTCCCCAACAACTAGGGTGGTATTACTATTAGTCGTGGAGACATAATTTTGGGAGGATGGGTTAAGATTTATGACTTGTTTAACATCAAATGTCATATAATCAATAGCATCAGAATCAATTATCCATGCACTATTCAAAATAGGTGTAGAAGTAGTGAAGACCTTACCTCCAGTATTTGTAGTGGTTAGCAATGTTGATGATGTTGGAGGGACATCGTCTTTCTTTATTTGAGCAATTACGGCAGTGGAAGGATGCTTGGAATTTCGATGCCTTGTTGGGTCCCACCAATCTGGATATCTAACAAGTTCAAAGCAACGACTTTTTGAATGACCTATTTGATTGCAGTGAGTTCATTTGTATATAGGTTTGTCTGAACTATTGGAATTCTTTGGATTGGTGGCTTTGGGTCGGTCTTGGGACGTCTGACTAGGTTGATGGCGGCAAAGCATAACAGAAGCTTCAGGTTTCTCAATATCTTCATTCGAAGTAGTAGATTGTATGGCCTCACGACGGGCTAAGGAATAACACTCTTCCAGACTTAGGAGTGGCTCACGATGTAATATTTCTCGTCGAAGTTGATCAAAACTTTTATCCAATCGAACAAGAAATATGTGTACTCGGGTTCGCTCGATGGACTGCCGGTATGCTGTAACATCATCAGGATCATTCATGACCACTTTTATCACGATGATCGAGTTCCTGAAATATTTGTTAACTTCCCATAGTATACTGAGAGTGATTTGACACCTTGTTTAGCTGAGAAGGCTTTCTGATGCAAATAGTAGACACGTATCTCATCATTACCATCATAAAAGGCTTTGGATAAAGCACTATGAATTTCACAAGCAATGGGTATACGAAGATAGCGCTTCATGATGTTAGGAGTCATGCACATCAAAAACCAATATTTCATCTTCTGATTTTCAGCATACCATTTTTCATATCCCGTATCCGACACAACAAGTGGAGCAGATTTGCCCTTGATGTAGGAGAGTTTTTCTCATTCAACAATATGTATCTCCATCAATTGAGACCACATATCATAATTTATTTCGGTAAGTTGAATGCCGACATTAAATGCACCCTCAAAGTGAACAAGAATTGGAACAAATTTGGTTCCAAATGATTCAGTGTGTTCACTCATTCTCCTTTTTTTTTCGACGACATGGCTGGCGGTGGTGAATTTTTTTTTTCAACGGCAGACGAGACGGTGAGATGGTCGCGATGGATCGTTGATGGGCCTTTAGGCAGCTACTTCGAGCTCTATGATTTGTTTTGAAATCTGGTTTTGATTTTTGATTGTGTATTTGTGATTTTGTGAGTTATAATCTTGGAATGAATTTTTGGCCTTGGATTGCAAAGCTTTTCGAACCTTGATTGGCTCTGATACCATGTGAATAAATATGATAAATTGATATTTGTGTTCTTCGTAATAGGCTGATAAAATATAATAATAAATATGATTAGAATCCTCAATTAATTCCCTAAAAATTTGTCTTACTATCTCCTATTCAATTTCAATGATTTGTACACATATATACAATCTTTTATAAAAAAAAATATCATCAATTAGGTGTCTTTACAAAATAGATGATAATCTCAAACACCCTTACCAATTTTGAGACCTGTTTGATTGAATTTGGATCCATTTTAAATGAATTTTTTTATTACGATTTCAAATTTAAACTCATTTCATTTCCATTCTTAATTATTTGACGACCAAGAATGCCGTTTGCAAGTAGTTTGACAATTTTTCTACGACTTGTGTTTTCTGCTTATCCTGACAGGCGTCATCAAATCCGTAAGAGTTGTGCAAAGAGATAAACAGGCACAGCCTTTGCAAGAAATCCTGATAATTAATTAATTAGTTGCAAAAATTGATTAAATATATAGAGGGAAAGAATGAAACCTTAGCTTTGTAAACCTCTTTGCGGTATATACTCAAGGTTTTTCCAAAAAAGGGTTGCTTGCTTTTTTATTTTTTTGTGGGGTTGGATATGAAGTCGGATCAACTATATTGATTGGTTCTGATATTTTTTAGAATTAGTTCGTTTTTTTTTGGTAGGTCAGAATTAATTGGTTGATTCTGCATGAGAAAAGTGGTGGTGGTGGTGGAGGTGGAGTGATTGGAGACAGAGTAGAGAGAAGGAATTTTTCTTTGTTGTGGGCGAAACATGTCTGCCGTAGTGTGCGGAAAGAGATCGAACATCTTCGAGGAATCGCCATCATCGCCGCCAGTCTCCAAGAGAATCCGCTGTTCTTCTTCTTCTTCGTCTCCCGGCCGAACTTTTTCCCCGCCGAGGGTTGCCGCCGCTTCCAGTTACTGGTTCTCCAATTCGTCTTCGCCACTCGATCATCTTGTCGCCCTTTTTCCTGACATGGACAGACAGGTTTTTTTTTTTTTTTTTGTTTTTAAATTTTCTGATTTCTAAGATAAAAATATGCCCCCCCCCCCCCCCCTCTCTCTTTTTTGGGGGTTGGTGTTGGGTTGGGGAATTCGGATGCTAGGGTGATGAGTTTTGGGTGTTGAATTGATTCAAATTGTGTACTTGCATTTATTTGTTTGTGATTATAGATGCAATTTTGGGTTTTTAATAGTTAAAATTGTGGTTTGTTATGATGCGTGTGTGACATTCCTATTGATAATATTGAATGCTAAGAATTAGAAATGTATACTTCTTGTGGGCTGGAGAGAGCAACGCCAGTGCTTCCCTATCGGGGTTTGTCTCTAAACAATTGAGGTGTGATCGACTTATGTTTGAGACATGAAGGGAGAATCTGGATCCTCTGGTTGGTAGTACTACTATCATATTATACCTTAAGTTGGTTAGTGTTGTACCTGTTATATCTTGATCTTGATCAGCTTTGGATTGCTTTGAGATAAGAAAGGAGACCAGATGCTTTCAAACTGTGAAATAGAATTTCTTTTTCCTTTCCGAAGTTTTATTTGTGTATTAACAACTTCTAACTGCGTGTTAGATTTTTTCTTTTCAAATATACAATTCTTTGTGACAAACTCTGCGCCTATTGATCCCACACGGTAATATTAAGCTTGGCATCCATCGGTTGAAATGGCTTCAATTAGTAATAAGTAGTAACAGTTTTCAAAGTAGAAATCATTTTTAATTTACCATCACGATACTGATCTCTACACAGACAAAATATTAAGCTGTTTAAAAATAAAAAGATCAAGTGTTGTTACCTTGAAGATTGTCTTACAAATTACTTCTTTGCTCCTAACCAGTTTATGTTAAATCAGGAAAATTTTGATGTTGTCCTAAGAATGTGTGTCGTATTGGCATGTTATGTTTGAATCCAGGTGTTAGGGAAGTCTGTGGTGTTTGTTATCTTCTTCGATTGGGGGAAAGTCTGCGCATGTAGTTTCCACTTCTCATCCCTTTCCAGAGTGGGTTTTTCTTGATGTTTGATTCACAGGTTCTCTTTGGCTATATAAGTACAAACTAATTAAGTTACTGAATTAACTTAAAGCTGGCGAGGCCTATTTACAAAAGTTTCTTGATCTTTAGCCCCATTTATATATAAAATTGTTGATAAGCACGGATTGAAACAAGGATGTTGTGTAGCCTGATTGGGTTTGTGGACTTTCCTTATCAGTTTCCAATTTACCACTTAGTTATAACTTGCCACTGTTTTCATGTTTTTTGTACAGTAAGCAATATATATCGAGTGGCTAGAGTCCTATATGCATATATAATTGCATATTGTTTTAGTGAACGAGCCCCACCTCCTGGTTTAGTTCCTTTGACCAAAAGAATGTAAACACATCCTTTTTTGGCATCTTTGAGTATCATCGTCAATTTGTACTGATGAATTTTTTTTTTAATTCGTTTTAGATTTTAACCTAGAGTTTCTTTGAAAAGGACTGATATTTTTATCATATGTTAGATGGAGAAAATAGATATTACTCTATAGGTCATGATCTAATGTGGTTCGTGATCCTTTGGATGTGCTTCGCCATTGGTGCATTAACACATTTCTCTCTTGTGCAAAAATTATTTTGCTCATTAATTTGTTTCCAGAAATCTAGTTTTTAACTCTGAAACTAACTTGCTGGTGATATGCATCTACAATACTTTGTAAAATCCTGGATGGGAAAATAAGTTTCTTTATTTACTTTTTATTTTTTTCTACGTCTATTATTTATGAAAGTGGCTGCTTGTGGATTTTGGTCTTATTTTCCCAAGGACTTTTAAAGTTTAAATAACTAGTTCTAAATGACAATGCCATTACAACAAAATTCTTTTTAGCAAACTGAGGAGAATTGATGATAAAATGGTAAATAACAAATAATGTCTTTGAAGGTGACGAGATACTTGTACATAAGTTGAAGTTGCAAAAGTTCTAGTTTATTTTCTTTCTTTAGTTCAATATTCTACTTTTGTTGAGAACATGTTTTCAAAACTCTCTGATCGAGTCGAGAACACATTTTTAAAACTCTCTATTCGACTTCTAAGAAGGCAACGATTCAACACATATGCTCTTTTTAGGTACTTCTATCAGAAGAAAAAGTAACACTTCTATTGTCTTAAATTTATCGCTTATTACTTTCTAGGATGTTTCAAAACAAGGATCCATTTCCTAAAATGAAAATATTTTGCAAAACTATCCTTGTACTGAAGTAATTATTTGATAACAACCACTCTTAACCAGTACTTTCGAGGGCTATAGTGTAAAAAAGAATTTCCCCTTTTCAAACTCTTATCTTAAACTCCGTGTCAAGTCCAATGGGAGTTATTCTTTTCGGATGGAGGGAGGATATAATGAGTAGTTCTTCTTTTCTTCTACCAAATATTGTACCCTGATCCCATTTAATAGGCACAAATGCGTTTGGAAGATTTTGAGGCATATTTTTATTTTCAAGAGCACTTTATAAAGGGTCATTCACTCTTGGTCAACAGAAAAGAAGTTACTCCATCATCTCACAAAGAAGGTCAAGTCAATTGGGAGCTTTTTTCTGGGGACGGAGGGAGCATATAATGAGTAGATCTTCTTTTCTTTTGCCTAATATTGTAACCGTATCTCATTTAATAGGTACAAATGTGTTTGGAAGATTTCGAGGCATAGTTTTACTTTCAAGGGCACTTTATAAAGGGGTTATTCACTCTTGGCCAACAGAAAAGAAATTACTCCATCCGTCCCACAAAGAACACCAAGTCAAATTACTCCATCTGTCCCATTTAATAGGCACAAATGTGTTTGAAGATTTTGAGGCATAGATTTACTTTTAAGAGCACTTTATAAAGTTGTCATCGACTCTTGGTCAACAGAAATTAATGCTTATTTTTTATAGGTAGTTTTTGTCCCAATTCTTTGAAATCAGATTTTACTTCACATTTCAGTTTAAGACATGACGTAATTAAGGGAATCAGAGTTTATTTGAGGAACCAAGTTTGTAAAATGTTTGTAAAAGAGTAATGAAACATATGAATTAACACAAATGTCCTTGGAATGTAATTCGAAATATGAAATAAATTTAGCCAATAAAGTTAGATTTACTTGGAGAATGTTGTCCTAATGAACAGCTGCAGATGTTTATTTATGAGGGAGTTATCTTGGAAAGTCTTATAACTAACTGAATTTGTTTACTACTTTTTCATATGATGGCTATCTGCTTGTATTAATTGTGCATATTTTCATTAGCATGGGTAGCTATTAACGGTGCAAAAGGCAAGTTCCTAGGGGCTAGGCAGCAAGCAAGAGCATGGGCCTTTTCTCTTTGTTGTTTTTATACTGAAGTGCCATTTTTCAGTGAATGCATTTTTCCTTTTTCAATTTTCTTGGTGCTCTGCGCCTTTTTTTGTAACTGCAGACTGTGCAATTCTGTACCTTTATTAAAACTTGGTTTGTTTAATTTTATCTTAAATTTTGCTTCAGCTATCTCAAAATCCTAGATTTCTCATAATGTAGTATATGTTTCTATGACTTATTCTGATGTTCCATATTTTTTTGGTTGACATAGAACTAAGTTATTGCCTGTGTCTTCTATCTTGAAGTTTGTTTATATCTAGTTTTATGTAAATTTTATTGTTTCTATTATATGCTGAAAAAGCGTGCATTTTATGCTTCGTTTCAATTAGGTGCACCCTTGCAGTTGATATCCAATGGCAAGGTGGTATATTTTGGAAATTATTACCATGTATAGGCAACAGAAATAGCATGGTTTTAGGGAGTGGAGGTGGGCAGGGGCTTAATTGTTTCCGATGCCCTTTACTTCTTCCACCCTCATTGATAAACTTGCAAAAGTAACATGAAATAAAAGATGGCCCAGTTGTGAATGTTCGTGTTTTATTTAGAATATTCATGGCGTAGGGATGGGGATTAGTCATCTTAGTGACCAGTTGTGCACTATTCTAAATTGACCCCACTGTCTCATATTATTTGTTACTCGGTATTGTTTTGGTCAAATTGGCCCGTCTCATATTATTTGTTACTCGGCATAGTGTTGGTCAAATTGGCCTGTCATTACGGTTGTTCTTAATTCACTTTGATTTGGGGAATGTACAGGAAACATGTGGCAAGCATACTAACTTTTTTTTATTGTACTTTGTTAAGCATAGATAAAGGTGAGTATTAACAAATAACAGAAAGAAATAATTTAGTTACAGATACATCAAAATTTTCTTATAGGCATTTCATAATTATACATAACATTCTGGTATAAATGAGTTATTGCATCGCTGTTTCGGATGACTAATCTGATTGATATTTCTTATATGTGCCGATCTACCTACTTGAATCATCTTCTTTTCAAGGCATAGAGAATATGATAGGGATGAAAAATGAAGCAATTATGCCTTATTGGCTAAAAGAAAAAATGGATTGCATGAAGTACAGCAATAACATGCATGTTCTGCATCATGTTATCACATTATTTCACTTCTGGTTTGAGACTCCATGTTTTAAGTTATTTCCTCTTACCTAAAACACGGAGTTTTCAGGTACTTCAATGCCTTTTTGGGAACCTTTTCTGGTATTAATTGTTTTTGTCATTTTGTGCTGGATCTGCATAAAGTTTTGAAGGGCTATCATAGCACTTACCTTAACTAATACGGGACCATAATTGTTTCTTTCAAATGATGACTTGTCATTACTAAGATTTTCAATGATTAATTGTCATTTGTGATGTGATAATGCTGTATTTGGCATCAATTCTTGAATTGCACAATCCATGTTCTCTAATACACACCAGAGTATGGTATGAAATTACTTATTCTAAATCTCTGTGAATGGATGTGCTTATTAGTTTTCTGCATATGCTCTTATCATGTATCTTGATTGGAAGCTTCTTTACACAGACAAGTTGAATAATCATTTTTCATCTCTGTTTTGCTTAGGGTGTTAAACTAATTAATTGATTACAAATGCTTTTGATTTGTAGTTTCTGGAGAAAGCCCTTGAAGAATCTGGTGATGATTTGAATTCTGCAATCAAAAGATTAAACGAGCTTCGGTTGAGTGCTGCAGCAAGTATATCTGATGCTTCCCCGGAATTGATACTCAATTTTCAGCCCAAGGTGCTTCTTTCTTTGGCTTTGTCATTTGAGATCTCTATTTTTAGTGCTTAGCTAGTGATATATGTTACAGATGCTTTCTTATGTTAGTTCATTAGCTGTGAAATACACGAACGTTCCCAAATCCTTGATGTATCACACTGGAAAACGTAAAATGACCTGAAGATTTTTTTGTACTAGGCATCCTGTCCAAAGCTTCGATTCTGCGGTCTTTATTGATGTGACATTCGTAATAAGAAAGATATCCAAAATTAGAAGTGTGGTTGTCTACCTATCCTTTAAATTCTTCTGCCATTTGTAGAATTCTCATATGCAGTTTGTTGTTTGCAACAATCACCTTTTCAATCTTGACACAGCCTTTCTCATTTTAATTCATCCTGGTGCAGGCATATCTCCTACTTATTGTACTAGCTGATTCCTCTTTTAGGAGAACCACTTTTCATGGGGTTCTCTACACCAGGACTGTCAGCCCTGGCCTAGGGGAAATTTGTATAGGAGTACTGAACTAAATTATGCTTTTTAATTTTTCTGCTTGGCCTTGTTCCTTTCTCCTTTCAGTTTAATTGACCAATATTTGCATCTAGCACCTTGAGATGTTTTATGATATTTTTATGTCATTTCTGTTTTCACCCGGGTAACTGGTGTATATTTTCATCTTGCACCACTGAGATGTTATATTCCTTAAATCAATGAGCAAGGAAATCATTTCCTGCTTTCCGTATAGTCATTCAAGATGCGTAGCATATTTCTATATTCTGATCTTCATACCATGCAAGGCACATTACTTCCTGTTCTGACTCATAACGTCATTTATGATCCATTTCTATTAATAGCTGTATTGCTGCCCATGTAAGCATAAATCTAAGCTGTAAATGTGGTAATTAACTCAGAGTTTCAATTATTTTAAATGAAAAATCACAGATTCGAAGCCATTAGCCCTTTTGATCGCTTAAAGTGAATAGTTGATAGCCATCGATTTTAATTGAATAAAATTACTAAACTAGTCATCTCACCTCTTTCTTAGCAGGCTTTATTAAAAAGGGCATCATTAATCCTTTGGATGATTTGATGCAAGTTGCTCTTCTTCTTTTAAACTCTGAGCTTTGCATCCTCTACTGGCCTGTTTTGATTAATTTTTATTATGTCTAGTTTACAGAGGGGAAGGCAAAGGAGGGAGAAGATAGGATAGGCTTCCCTCGAGGAAGTGTACCTTTTGGAGTTTGCCTTTGGTTTTAGAGAGAGAAGTGGAAAGGGAAAGGCAAAGGAAAAGAGGGAAGCAACATAGGATTTAATAAAATAAAATTACTTATTCTAAATTACTACTAGTCATTTCTTTTTAGTTGATTTATCTCAGATAAGGTTCGTTGAGTCTGTATAGTGCTTTATTCACTCCTTGCCACCCCATTTGGGAGAAGAAAAATTGGGTGTTGAGGTATGCTTGTAATGTTTAATGCGAGGAGCCCACCCTTTAATGTGACCAAAAGATCAAGGGAAGTGTAACTTTTCCACTTACACTTTATCAAGAGAAGGGGTAGGGGAAAGGGTAAGGAGGAAGGAATCATAGGAGGGGAGAAAATTACTTAATAAAATTAATTAATCTTTGTAAGTTTGACTGCTATTGTTGTTTTTGTCTATACTTCGTAGATAAGGTTAGTTGTGTGTTTATAGTGCTTTATTTTCTCTATTCCCAATTTCTAAGAAGAAAATTTGAGTGCTGAGGAGGGGTCATTCCATGATGCATTGGTTGTGTTGGAGCTGATGTCTTTCTAATTTCATAAATCATTGAAGTTTGAAAGGTAAAAATCTTTTCTTCTAGATGAATAAGTTCCGTCTCCTCTGGTTTATAGATGCTAATGAACAATGGGAAATTTGTCCTTCGCCAGACCTCTATGATGTCAAACGACATGGTGGTTTGTTATAATGCTTCTAAGGGTGTTAGTTAAGCACAATGAGGCAAATTCTAGTTGCCTTGAACTATTTCATGCACTTCTTTTCAAAGGTTATATTCCTTAGCTTGGTATGCTAAAAAAATAATATGAACATTAGGCTAAGCTCATGTTAAGTATCAGTAGAGGCCCATTGACCCCAGCTCCAGTGTCCTTTCTTTTTCAAAGGTTAAATTTATACGCCGCTCCCCACACCCCCCACCGGGGGGGGGGGGGGAAGGAGAAAAGCCTCCATAGTGGTAAGCTTGAAATCTAATATGAGCTTTAGGCCAAGCTCAAGCGTACCAAACTCCATCTTTTCAAGGCTATGCTATGGTCCAAAAACACATCTCATTAATTAATATTCTTTAAGAACTGTTGGTAAATTACTAAATATTCTTTGCTTTCCTTCTAATGCAAGTATTAGATCTAGGTACTTTAGGTTTATAAGTAATTATTTTATGAGCTGAGTCCACAGTGAAAGCTACCCTTTTAAGCCATGTATAATCTGAGATTCGACTTTCCACCTGTGGCTCAGATTCAATTTGGTTTCAACAAGTTTGGTTTGTGAAAAGTATCAACCCAAGCATGGTAATTTCAAGCTAGCTAATCTCTCTGAAAATCGTACTCTAATCCTAGGTGAAGATATATTCAAGGATTATTACTGATTGCAGCTTTCGCCACCATGAATATATTTCATTGAAAATGAAAGATGAAATAATGTTGTATGACTTTGTCTACGTGCATGGATTTCTGCCAAGCACCTAAAGTTTTTAGTGTATGTTAGTTGTTTCTTTTTTAGTTGAATCTTGCTTATGTAGTGAAAAGCAGTTAATTCTGTATTGAGCATTAATTCTTTGTTGAGCAAGGATACAGGTGAAACTAGATGTGAAATAATTCCGCAGAAATAGATGCTCGATCACTTCCCTTCTTTGTTTTTACAACTTGTCGTTGTCCGAGTAATCATGATAGATGTCTTTTCTATTGAAGAAGCTATTAACATCTATGAATTTAATGAAATTAAAGATCCTTCATCCTTTATACTCTCTAATGCCATTGAATCTGTACTTGTGCTCTCCTTTTCTTATGCCTTCCTCTGGCTGTCATGGTTCAAAGTATTGGTCAAATTGTACTCGGATTGGTCCTTGCCATTCCAAGAAATGATATCAATTATTTTGCGATCCTAACTGTATTGGCCAAAGATCCGATAATATTGGATTGTATAAGTTGACATCATGATATATCAGTCCTCTTGGAAATTATCGAGATAATATCAGATTGTCTTGAATGTTATTGCAAATAATGGAGCTTAAATTTCTCTCTTGAGAACTGCTTTGTCCTTTGATTTAGTGGATGTTTTACTATTTTACAATGAAATTTGTTGGTCATCTCTTTTCTATTACAAATTTTAAGCTTGACCGTGTCATTATGTTTAACTTTGTACTGTTTTATGTACTAAAAGTTGACCATGCCTGAGATATGATAGTATTAACTAGTTTTGACCCTTAGCAATTACAAAATTTTCATGCCTGGTTGATCTTTGCTGGATGCTGAACAAAATAGAAGAAATCTTTTAGAATACAAATGAGATCAGTTTCTCTTAAATCTGTCCATTACACTTTCCATACCTCCAGTACTAAATTATGTACATTGAGTTTCTGCACAAGAGTTCAATATACCCCTTAAAATGAATGGAGTTGGAAAATATTTCATTTAATGTGAAGCTTGCCAGGGTAGCCATCTCTCTTGAATGGAAGTTTTCTTAGCAATTTTAACAATTTTTGTGACTGCAGAAGGCTAGGTGGGACGACACAGTCCAGAGTCATAGATGCGTAAGAAATTTTAAGTTTTACTCCATTCTCAAACCTACACTGTCCATCATGAAAAAAATGTGGATTTAGGTCCTTGTTCGACAAAGTATAACTGGTTCTTTTCAAAGAATTAGCTGCTGGTTCTCTTGGATGAAATATTGCCCGAGGTGCCAATGGAAGTTGAAGCCATGAACCTGCTATAGTTGCTGATTAGCTGTGTGGACTTTAACTCTAACCCCTCATCCTGCCATGTTTTCTATTTTCTGTTTAATTATATGTTTTTGTGGTGGTTTTGAAGTCCTGCCGTTTCTTCACAGAATTCGTGATATTTATTGATGCACTTAACTCTATAGGGACGATTGAGTACTTGTTTTCTTATTGCAATTTTTAGGCAATTATGACTATGAATATTGTTGCATATGGCTAACATCATTATACTTTATTTCAAAATGCAGGTACAGTGGTAAATAATGGGGGCTCTGCTCCAAGTGAGGAACAAACTGAGCGAAACCATTTTCCAGCAGATGGTGCAGAGTGGGTGGAGCTCTTGGTTAGAGAAGTGTTAAATGCGTCAAACATAGAGGATGCTAAAGCACGTGTGTCGCAAGCACTCGAGGCATTGGAGAAGTCATTTGTGTGAATGCAATGCACAGGCTGCCCAGAGCTTTCAGAAGGTGTGTTATTATATGTTAAACCTGCTAACCTTCTGTACAGAATCCCCTTATTGATTTAGATCATGTTAGGGTCATTATTTTAGTATTATCTGGCAATTAATTTGCATCTTCTTCCTTTTCCTTTTTGGTTGGAATCCTGTTGATTTTTTCCCCATTTGTTGGGGTGATTAGTATAATCTGAAAATTGCTAATGTTCTTGCTACTTGTTTTATAAAATTTACACGTGTCAATTCTTTTTAGGAGAACATTTTGCTAAAGCAGCAACTAGAAGTGCTCATACAGGAAAACACTATTTTGAAGCGGGCAGTTTCTATCCAGCATGAGCGACAGAAGGAGTTTGAGGAAATGGGCCAGGAGCTGCATCAGCTGAAACAGCTAGTATCTCAATACCAGGAGCAGCTGAGAACTCTTGAGGTCAGATTCACAATCTAAAAACTTGTGAAGCATGTATGTTTTGCTTGGTTAGACAAACTACTTTGCATCCATTATGGCTTTAATCAGAATGCATATAAAAGAACTAAAAAACGATAGCAGCACCCTAAATTATGAATGAACAAAGACAGATGCCTGCATTCATTCAAATAAACCCAAATTTGATTCCATCCACTATATTGATGAAGTTTTTTGTGCATATCACACGAGTTTAAAGTGAACCTTCATTGTTGCCTTTTCACTAACTCTTCTTTCTCTTCCATCTTGAAATGATCTTTGTCATCTTCCCTTGATTACCTAACATTCATATCCTCATTTAGCCTATGAGTTTCTACAAATTCCATTGAGCTTGCAGTGCCATCTTTGTCGGATTCTAGAGAACTAAGGAAGGTGGTCTGGCCTCCAGATTCTATAGCACGTTCTGTACTTTTTCTTTTGTTATTATACTTTGAAATTATATCATGGCATGCAAGGTTGGAGGATGACCATGCTAAGAAAAGGAGGCTTTAGAGGAGCCTTTATAAGCTCACCCACTAAGGTCAATCTCCTTTTATAAGAACTTTGCAAGCGGGAAAAGGGAAAATCGAGTTGGAATACAAAAGAGGGCTGCTTATCCTTTGAGCTAGTCCACTAGGACGAATGCAGGCTTATGGTACAAAGCGGTGCCTTCTATATTCCTTTCTTTTACCATTCGCACTATAAGTTATTATACCCTCTCTCACCAGCCAAAAGCGCTATTGTATAAAGCGATTATTGACCGTTTGAAAACCTATGAGACATGAATATTGTGGTTCCATGCACTCATAGAAAGCGAGAATATCATGTCGCGTTTGTTTGGACAAGTGTTTGAGGGAAATAGAATTGCAAGTTAATGATTCTAAACACAAAGTAGCCAAATGAGCTTGTGGAAAGGGAAGAATCAAACACTTCTAGAAATGGCTAGATTTATGATGATGCATTTTGATGTGTATCTTACTTGGAAGTTGAAATATTGATTGCAGCTTACTTTATAAAATTTGTGCCTTCCTAGTCAATTCTTCAGCTTGAAATGCACTTCAGCATGGTAGCAAGTTCTGATTAAGGAGTTTGCTCTCATAAGAGACAATGTATGTTTTCACAAGGTGAAGGACACCTTGATGGAGAAATGATAGAAATAAAATTGTTTAATGAAAATTTTTGGAGGATTTTGCAAGCATGTGTGAAGTCAAAAGTAGTCTTGGGCTATACGAGTTGTAAGATCCTCGAGGAGGTACCATTTTCTGTAATTAGGGTGAGGTTTTGCTAACTCATCTAGCGATGGCTAGATATGGTAGGAGTGACTCTAAAGTTAGTAGGAGTGACTCTAAAGTTAGTAGGAGTGTCTTACTTGAAGACTCAAATTTCGCAAGTAAAAAGGAGTAAATATGAATTGTTCACTATTATTTGTATGAGAATGAGTCAAAATCCTTCACATGTATTTCTGTAGATGTTGATTAGTCAACTTAGACCTTGCGACTTTACTTAATGCCTTAAATAGATGTTATAAAGGAAAAGATAAGCCTAATGTGTAAGAAAAAGTTTAAGAGCTAGTTGAATTCAAGAAGTGGGAGTAAGAGCGCAAAAAATATGGCTTGAAAAGCTCTGTTTGCAACTTGAATTGTCGTTAAAGTAGTGGTGCTATCGATTTCATCGAGTTATCACTATAATAGGCTTAATAATGGTCCAGGAAGATCACTATGTGTATGTTCTTGCTCTCGGGCGATAATATGATGGCTAGAAGTGACATAGAGTCGCCACTTAAAAATAGCTATCCTTTACATTTTGAATGGACATAGGATAAGTGGATGCATACTTGGTGTTAAGATACAAGATTTTTGTACGCACACTCAATGGTCAAGACTATGATTTTAGTTATAAAAAAAAAAGCCTTGCAAAAGCTATTATTGTTTATGCAAGTGCTATAGAAAGGTTGATTACACTACGTGTACTCAACTAGTCTTTAGTTTGGCAATTAGAATGGTGAGTGGATGTAGAAGTGATCCTTGACGCAAATATTGGGAAGAAGATAAGTAGATGCTTAAATGTTTGAATAGAGTGGTCTAACATTAATTCGAGACTATTTGGTGAAGTAATACTTGAAAATATGCACATTACGACGCATATTGGTTAGGTTGTTATCTCTTTGATGATAAAGCCACTTGAATGTATGTTTTTGGCGTTTAGTATTGTTGGATGACCAAACATGCTTATACCACATATTGCTTTACCTATGAGATTATTACGCCTAATTAAACTATTCTCAAGCATATTGTGAGTGGTGTGATTGCTTATCCCTTTTACACAACCTTTATATGGATATATTCTCTAAAGACATGTTATAGTATAGGATTACCTAGAATTTGATTCATGTGGCCTGTGAGAGAACATATTTGGATTAATGGGATATCTTTACATTCTCATTATGTGGTTGGTTTTGGACTTTTGAGATGTGAGATATCATTAAGCTTTGATTGGCCCTCTCACACAGCATTCGTCTTGGTGTTGTGATAGCGAGTAGGATGAGATATAAAGATCATGCTGCAAAAGTGAGGTTTGCGAGTGATCGCCTTCATGCTTGAGTAGCAAGAAAGGATAATAAACATGACTTATAGTCTCCTTAGCTTGGAGGCTAAGACGAGATCATGTTTGATCAAATATGAAGTATGTTCAACTGTAGATAGTGATTGGACCTAGGTTCATAAGATGTTTAAAGCGGGACATGCTCAAATTGAGTAGGACTTCCATCACAAGTGTATTTATACTACATGTGATTTGAGACAACCTCCTAAGGGAAGTGATTAAATGGGTTCTGCTTCGTTGCTTCGTCGCTATGTGAGCCATTATTGTTTATTGTACCTTTTGGGACTGTGGACCATGTAATGATTTTTAAGCTTGATGACACTATTATGCATGTTATCAAATGGATGTTGATGATTAGGTTTGTTGGAGCATATCTAGAAAAACTGTTAGACTAAGTTGATTTATATAAGAGGCCAAGGAAGAACTAAGTTGGTTATGCACTTATGCTGTATGATTCATAGCTTGGGTGACTTTATTGAATTGTATTGACTAAACATGAATATAGATATATATTTAAGTTAGTCAAGTATGCTCTACTTATTTTCCATTAAGGGATCTAGAGATAATTGATTAGGGTGCGAGCACATTGTTCGATACACAACTAGTTATTGAGTTCTTAGGTTATGTTAGTTCGGTGATGACTTAATTTAAATCTTTCACTTATTCCTCTCTTGCTTGGTCGCAAGCCTTATTTTCCGTTTGAAGGAAGGGCGTGAGACTTAGAAATTATACGAGGATGAAATTCAAGGAGATTGAATTAAATATGCATAAATGGGAGATGTTGAAAATTGGGTCCAGACGCATGACACAATTTGGGTTGGATTAGATTCCTAATTGGATTGGTATTGTTTGTTGTGTAGAAAGAAAATCCCTATCCTAATTACATGAGGCAATTAATATCTTCTCTCCCATTTCTCTCTTAAGGTTTTTTGGAACATCACCAAGAACTCCATGGATTTATGTATTTGAGATGTGTAAACATGTGGATAACTTTGGTAGTAATTGACCAAGGTGAGCAAGGTGCATTCGTGTTTCATTAGAAGCAGGAGTTTAAAGGCAGGATCATGATTTGATCAAAGCGAGGCTTATAGACGAGTTTGATCCGTGTGGATCCACATGTTTGTGCTGTGTATAGGAATACATGATCCATAATGTATTTATGGGTGATTTTCCAACACCAACCACAGCCTTATCCACTATCCTTGTCTGTCCCTGCCACCACCTACCACTGCTCTCACCAACCATAGTCCCTTCTCTTCCCAACCACCACTTGCAAAACCTACTCCCCTCACAGCCTGCCACCACGAATACCATTCCTGTACTCCCCTACACTCATGCTGCGGCTCCCCAATTTTATACCACCACCATAATCCTTCCTTCTCAGCCAAGCAGCCCGAACCACCATCAATGCATCCTTTCCCTCATAGTTAAGGGGCAGCAACTCTTTTCCCTCCTTGGTCACTCTCCAGCCACCCCAGCCCCCCCAATTTCTGCAGCCCTCTCCAAACTTCTACCTCCCTGAGCTTTTTCTACCTCTTCCCCTTTTAGAGCAAGCTTCATCTTTCCCCCTCAACTGTATCTGTCACTAACACCATCTTAAAAACTAGATCCACATATTGAATCAGAAGTTTCCACCACTTGGTGATGAAGATAAGAAAAGTAAATATTAAGTTATTCTTTATAATGCAAAGCATAATCTCTCTCTCTCTCTCTCTCTCTCTCTTTTATTTTTTTTATTTTAATCTAATTGACATCTTCAAATTTGATTATTTCAGATACCTTAGGACCAGGAAATTGTTGTGATTTCCGAAATCAGACTTCTAGAAATTCTGTAACAAGCTTTCTTTACTTAGAGGAGGTCAATCATTTCTTTGTGACTTTAGTCATTTCTTTAACTTTAGTTAGCAACTTTTATAGCTTTTGAAAGGAATTTGAGGTTTTACTTTGGGAATCTAAATAAAGCATTGTTGTTCTTCTGATGAGTAGATTAGATATATTTAGATATAGAGCTTTAATGATTTGGAAATAGCCTTTTTAATTTCCTTGTAACTTACTCTTTAAATTCAAACAACTTCCTCATGCAACCGTAAACATAGCACTTGCTAAAATCCCATGGAATGCAGGAATAATGCTCTTAGATACTGTCCTCTAGAAGACCATAACAACTAAACCCAGTTTTCTTAACTTCTTTAATCCCTTACCTTCCTGCCTCCCCAACTCCCAGGAGGGAAAAAAAGAACAAGAACTACAGGAAGAACCGGCGAAGGTGGCTACATCAATTTTGCTACTGTCTTTGAAAACTCAAATGTGTCTGCGTGTTTTTAGACACCCTTGTTGGCCAAGATTTCAAATTTGCAACAGGATGAGATTGACCATATTGATGTCTTAGAAAGTTTAGTGCATTGAGAAGTTGCAGCAATTTGTCTGATGGGAAAAGAAGATATGACGCAAGCTAATTTATCTATGGGACAAAAGTTTGAAAAGCTTATGCTTCTATGTCCAAACATGGAAATCCCAGGCGTAACAATTATTGCTTTATGGATTGACGAAATTATGATATGCTTGGTTTTTCATTTACTACCTCGATTCCATAGCTGTGCTTAATTGTTGCTTTTTGAACATAAGAAAGGAACTGACAGACAGTCATGATTCCAACCTAACAATTGTCAATCCTATACATCAAATGTAGGTTATTTTTTGTGGATTCACTTCATTTCCTCTGTTCCCAAGTCTATCTGGTTCACCAAATTTCCGTTCTTGTCTGCCACATGCCACCTTTGGTACTTGTCTGCAATTTCATGAGAGAATCCCTCTACCACAAACCCACACCACCAACCCCCCCCCAAAAAAAAAAAAAAAACAAAAAAAAAACAAAAAAGGGAAAAGGGAAAAATGAAAGAATTGCCTCAGAGATCTTGGACCAAGTTTTCCAGTTGTTTTATGTTGGCAAAATGCTGCTGCTTTTGCAATCTGTAGGTTGCTGCTTTTCTTGTATGGTATTCAATCATGCAATGTATATTTGATAATATTTGCTATTTCTAGCTACCTAGTTATCATACAAAAGCATCTGGATCAAAATATCCACCACGACATGCATTTTCTACTGAACTTAAGTCTTACATATGATGTTTTTATTTTTTTCATTTCATCAGGTCAACAACTATGCCCTTGCAATGCACCTCAAGCAGGCCCAACAAAGCAACTCGATCTCTGGACGTTTTAACCCCGATGTGTTTTAGTTAATAATCCTTGCATGTATTATGTATCTGGTGTAGTCTGGGTGGCCTAGCAAGTGTACTACTGTCCCATAAATAACTACATGATTTTAATTAAGACACCTGGCCTTGGTTAGAATGTCTAATTTTGGGTGAGGCCACGTGCATCCTGCTGTTTTTTTCTTTTACTTGCTTTATGTGTTGATGCTAAGATAATTAGATTTGTTGCTCCATGTGGGCAGGCTGTTTTTTCCCTTTTCTGCTCCTCATCCAAACCAATGATAGGAGCTTGTGCTACACCCTTTCTAGCTTCAATATTTGATGTTTAGAGTTGAATCACTTGTTAAACTGGATATGAGAATGGAGCACACACCCCCGATGACTGCAATTGTTTTTGCTGCATCTTCACCGTTATGAATGGGATATACTCAGTTTGGCTTAGTGCTTGAGCTGATATACTCTCTAAGGAATTGTATTCATGGTTTTTATTGTAGCATGGATTCAATTTATAATGTGTGCGCAATTCTCTTTGGATAATCGGAGTATCTTAAAGTTGGGCGTGACTTCCACGCCATCACGCAATTAATGGTGAGATTGATATTCGGAAGATGCAATTCTTGAAACTTTTTTCCTGGCTATATTCTTCTTGGCATTCTAATGCCACTCTTGTTGTTTTTGTCACCGAAGTATGTTCGTTGTATGGTTACTTCGTTGATGAACCATACGGTGCCAAGTTTTAGTATAGAATGATGAAAAAGAATTATCGTATTCATAGAGATTGATATCAAATATGCTTTAAATACTGTAATTAAAGTAAGCTTAGCTTTATTCACATGAATCTAAAGAGAGTTGCAATTATGTAGATTAAAAATCCTAAATTATCACTAAAAGGTTAGGCAATTTTTCAAAACATAAGATATTCCAACAATTATAGAGTATGATTTCATGAAGTTTCTATTTATGTTCATCAATTCAATCAATGAATCTCAAGCCACAAATTAATAAGTTAAGAATTTTTCACCTAATTATTTCCTCGCCTGAGTGCCCCGAATGAACATAAATTTTGATATTTTTATAAAAATTCAAAATTAAGATTCTATTAAAGCTTGGATTCTTTAATAAGGCTGCAAAGGTTTCATATGTCGACTCTATGAATTCCTAAATTGTGTTGAATTATGATCATGCAAAAAATTTCCTCAAATTCAACAATCAAAACAAGATAATACGAATGAATTGAGAAAGTTGAAATATAATGAATTGAAAATCAAAATATATGATTCAATATTGGTTATATCATTATCTAAAAATTAGAATTTAGTTCATAACAAGAATAGAAAAATTCATAGACAAGTTCTTGTTCATGGATGAAAGAAAGGAATTCAAGAATAATAATAAAAAGAAAAAAGAAAATCTTCTGTCCAAAAAATTGATGTCTTCAATAGCATTTTTAAAGCCTTCTTCTTACTCTCTAGGCTCCTTCTTGTGTTTTCTAAAGTACCAAAAGTCCCTTGAAAGAGTCCCAAGTCTTTTTTTATATCTTTCCCCCAAATTTTGTATTTTAAAACCTTTTTTCACACAAAAGTGCGAAAAAAATGTCAAGTAGCACCAAAACACAACAAATACACTGGAGATTTTTGTTGTTGGTGTCGTGACCCCTAAGTTAGGTGTCGTGACGCCAACTATCGATTTTTGATATTTTTCCCAAATAAATTGACTTTTGATGTCTGTATATGAATTATAGTCCTTTTCTTGGATTTGTATAACTGCTTGAATCAGCTCGATATCAAATTTGTAGAGAGAGTGCGACAAAAATATCGAGATGTTCCACATTTGAAAATTTCGTTATAATGCTGACTCTTTAACCTGATTTTTTAAATTGAAATATGGGCTAATGGAGTAAGAATCAGGTCAATAGAACTTTTGAGCAAAGAATTATGCTCAAAATACAAATATTATACCAGTAGCACCACGAATTAGATTTGTGGCGCTGCGGACCGCACCAAACCTTTGGATTTAGCATAATTTATCTTTGCATCCAGGGACTTCTATTACTTGTTTCATCCTTCAATTCTCTATAAAATGTAAACAGAACATGATAAGTGAATATTTTGACATATTTTTGTATCAAATCCTTTATACTTTTCTTGCTTTATTCTTGTTAATATTATTATTTTATTAATGTTTTGTGTTAGGGAATAAATGGAAGCATGTTTCCAAACTTGTGCAGTTTTTGTAATTTGAACATAACTTCATGATCAAAAGCTCTATGGACCTGAAACTTATTTCATTTAAAAGCCAAGAGATAAAGGTATAACTTTTATGTTGGAGGCTCAACCCAATTCAATCTTGATGATAGCAGAAAATTCATCCAAGTAGTTGCACAAAATGGATCACCAAAATTCGGATCAGAGTTCAGCCCAGTATTGACTTATTTTACCAATTCGGTTATATATCTTGAGTCCAAATTTATTTTGGTCTGAAATTCGGATATGTTATACCTAAGAGGTAAATAAACAAGTTTACTGTAGACAAGATGGTGTGAAAATGTGTCGAAATGGTAAAACCATAGGCTGCAAGTTGTTGCTGATGTTACAGGGTGGCTCTTGGATATGACTCGGTAATTTGACCATATCTCCTTAATCCGATCGCCAAATTTGACAAAAGATATATGAAAATATATCAGTGTTGAAAGATCTACAATTTAGATTCTTCATGTATCTTCAAAATCTGGTTGTATCTGACCGAAAAATGTAATTTAATTCAGTGAATGAGAAATTTGTGTAACAACTTACCAACTCTTGACAACTAGCATACCACTTAATTAACCCCTTCATTATTTGTTTGGCCTCTAGCTTACTCCAAGTACTATAAATAGACCATGTATTAAGCTTGTAAGAGGAGGGGAGTAGAGGGTTTCTTTAGGCTAAGTTATCTAGTTTGTATGTTTTTTAGTATTGAAAGTTTTCTAGTAGTAATAGAAATGCATTCTCTAGTTTCTCTTATATTTTTAGTCTTTGTTACTTTTATTATGTCTTTCTAAATTTCATTTTGCTGAGGAAAAAGGGTGAATCTCTTGATGTAGGAAGAGAAATGGTTATAAGGGTAGAAATTGTTTAAGTATGTTGTATTATTATTTTTATTTTTGATCTAAACCCTACTTGTTTTGTGGTGATTCTTGATTTATGTATCTCCAATGGCACAACAAATACTTGGATTCATTTAGCTTATTGTACGATTTTACCCCACCGACTGCTAATGTGAAATATTAATTTGTTGTTGACGAAGGTGTACATAAATGCTTGATCCCATAAATAAGTGTTGGTGTTAAGAGATAATTTGCAATAGTAAGACAATATCATGATTACCTTATTGCATGAGTTACTTGATAATATCTTCTCATTGGAACCTTCATTATGTATGGATTCCAATTGTGGCAATTAATAGAGGTAAAAATAATAAATAACCATTTCTTTATCCAAAACTCAAAAGTGGATCCCTAATCCTCAGTACTTTTATTACTTCGGTTTTTCTTTAGTTACATCATACATTAATTGTTCATATATTTTGATTCACATAAACTCCATCTTTTTAGAAATATAAACTTGAATTCTTCAAACAACTTCCCTGTGGATCGACCTCGGATCACGAGAAATTTATTGTTTACTACAACCTGCACTTGGGTTTGCAAACTTAAAATTGTAGCAAAACACATCAAAAGCAACGTAAAATTCTTGAACAAGAACAAATAATTAAGTTAAAGGTGATAAGTGCATATTTTAACATATTTTTATATCAAATCCTTTATACTTTTCTTGCTTTATTCTTGTTAATATTCTTGTTTTATTAATGTTTTGTGTTAGGGAATAAATGGAAGCATGTTTTCAGACTTGTGCAGTTTTTGTAATTTGAGCATAACTTCATGATCAAAAGCTCTATGGACCTGAAGCTTTTTCATTTGAAAGCCAAGAGATAGAGGTACAACTTTTATGTTGGAGGTTCAGCCCAATTCAGTCTTGATGATAGCAAAAAATTCATCCAAGTAATTACACAAAATGGATCACCAAAATTCAGATCAGAGTTCAGCCCAGTATTGACTTATTTTACCAATTCGGTTATATATCTTGAGCCCAAATTTATTTTGGTCTGAAATTCGGATATGTTATACCAAGAGGTAAATAAACAAGTTTGCTGAAGACAAGATGGTGTGAAAATGTGTTGAAATGGTAAAACCATAGGCTGCAAGTTGCTGCTGATGTTACAGGGCGGCTCTTGGACATGACTCGGTAATTTGACCATATCTCCTTCATCCGATCCCCAAATTTGACAAAAGATATATGAAAATATATCAGCGTTAAAAGATCTACAATTTTTATTCTTTACGTATCTTCAAACTCTAGCTGTATCTGACCGAAAAATGTAATTCAATTCAGTGGTTGAGAAATTTGTGTAACAACTTACCAACTCTTGGCAACTAACATACCACTTGATTAACCCCTCCATTATTTGTTTGGCCTCTAGCTTACTCCAAGTACTATAAATAGGCCATGTATTTAGCTTGTAAGAGGAGGGGGGTAGAGGGTTTCTTTAGGCTAAGTTATCTAGTTTGTATGTTTTCTAGTATTGTAAGTTTTCTAGTAGTAATAGAAATGCATTCTCTAGTTTCTCTTATATTTTTAGTCTTTGTTACTTTTATTATGTCTTTCTAAATTTTATTTTGCTGAGGAAAAAGGGTGAATCTCTTGATGGAGGAAGATAAATGTTATAAGGGTAGAAATTGTTTAAGTATGTTGTATTATTATTATTATTTTTGATCTAAACCCTACTTATTTTTGTGGTGATTCTTGATTTATGTATCTCCAATGGCACAACAAATACTTGGGTTCATTTAGCTTATTGTACGGTTTTACCCACCGACTGCTAATGTGAAACCTTGATTTGTTGTTGACGAAAGAGTATATAAATGCTTGATCCCATAAATAAGTGTTGGCGTTAAGAGATAATTTGCAATAGTAAGACAATATCATGATTACCTTATTGCATGAGTTACTTGATAATATCTTCCCATTGGAACCTTCATTATGTGGATTCCAATTGTGGCAATTAATAGAGGTAAAAAGAATAAATAACCATTTATCTATCCAAAACTCAAGAGTGGATCCCTAATCCTCAGTACTTTTATTACTTCGATTTTTTCTTTAGCTACATCATACATTAATTGTTCATATATTTTTGATTCACATAAACTCCATCTTTTTATAAATATAAACTTGAATTCTTCAAACAACTTCCCTGTGGATCGACCTCGGACTCACGAGAAATTTATTACTTACTACAACCTGCACTTGGGTTTACAACCTTAAAGTTGTAGCAAGTTTTTGGCGCCGTTGCCGGGAAAGGCAAGGTAAGTATTCAGGTTTGTTAATATTTTTCCTTTGTAAATATAGTTTGTTTATTTTCTTTATGGATATATGGTTATATGCAATCGTAGTCATAATTCTCGACGTTTAGTAAGAAATAATTCCGAAACTTTGTTTGAAATTTGTTTGAATCATCTCCACACACTTCCACCATGGCTGAAAATGAAAGTGTCCAGGATGAAAATGAGAATCAACAGGTGCGTACCATGTGTTATTACTTGCAACCTCCTCGAAATTCTTCTCCTTCTTGTTTCATTTTTCCTCTAAATGCAAATAATTTTCGATTCAAGTCAGGTATGATCCTTTACTTCCTAATTTCCATGGTTTAGACTCTGAAAGTCCTTACTTGCATTTAAAAGAATTTGATGAAGTATGTGCCACTTTTGATGATCAAACTTGCACAAATGAGATTGTTAACTTCAAATTATTTCCTTTCTCTTTAAAAGATAAAGCAAAAAATTGGCTTAATTCATTAAACCTAGGTCAATTGGTACTTGGCAAGAAATGCAAGCTGAATTCTTAAAAAAAAAATTTCCAACTCATAAAACTAATGCTTTGAAAAGACAAATTCAAAATTTTTCTCAAAATTCGAATGAAGTTTTCTTTCAATGTTGGAAAGATTTAAAGATTTGTTGAATTCATGCCCACATCATGGTTTTGAAAAATGGCGCTTAATTAGTTTCTTTTATGAAGGTTTAACTCCTGAAACAAAACAATTTGTTGAAACAATGTGTAATGGTGAGTTTCTTGATAAGGAACCTGATGAAGCCCTAGAATACCTAGATCATTTGGCAGAAAACTCTCAATCATGGCATAGTATTAATTCTTTCGAAGGTTCTATTAGATCTAATCTTGCTAATAGTAATAAAGGAAAATATTACCTTAGTCAAGAAGATGATCTAAATGCTAGACTTGCTAGTTTAACAAGAAAAGTTGAAGCCATGGAACTTAAGAAAGTAAAGGAAATCAAATCTGTGCAAGAGGAAGAAGTTTGTAGCAATTGTGAACTTTTGGGGCACTCCACCAATGAATGTCCAAACCTTCCAGTACAAGCAAATTTTATGAACACATTCAAAAAGCCTTTCCATTCTCCATATTCTGAAACTTACAATCCACAATGGAGAAATCATCCCAATTTCAGTTGGCGAGATGATAACCGTGCCCAACCACCGCATTCACAAAAACCACAAAACTTTCATTCTTATCCACCTCCACATACAAAATCCATTGAGGAGACTTTGCAAGCATTTATGCATGAACAAACAAACATCAATAATCAGACTTCACAAGCTATCAATGAGATCAGAAGCACACTTTCAACACTGACAACTTCTTTGTGTACTCATGAAAAAGGTAAATTTCCTGCTCAACCTCAACCTAATCCTTCTACTCAGTGTCATGTTTCTTCTTCAGGTGAAAATGCAGTCAAGGAGGCTAATTCAGTTACAACTCTTTGGAATGGAAAAGTTGTTGACAAGACTATTCATCCCAAGGAGAAAGTTTCTAATCCACCTCCAGAAATGAAAAATGGAAATAGTCTTGACGATAAGGTAAGTTTGAAGAAGGTAAGCGTGAAAATGAAGAAAAAGAAAAATATTTACCTCCAGCACCCTTTCCTCAAAGATTGCAAGCAACTCAGAAATTGAACTCAAATGCTGAAATTTTTGAAATTTTTAAACAAGTCAAGATTAATATTCCATTATTGGATGCAATCAAGCAAGTTCCACCTTATGCCAAATTTTTGAAAGATTTGTGTACAATCAAAAGAAAACACCATGTACAAAAGAAGGCATTTTTAACTGAAAGTGTTAGTTCAATCATTCAACAATTCACTCCACCCAAGTACAAAGATCCAGGTTGTCCAACCATTTCATGTATCATAGGAAACACTAGAATAGAGCGTGCTTTGCTTGATCTTGGTGCTAGTGTAAATCTTCTACCTTTCTCAGTTTATGAACAGTTAGGTTTGGGAGAACTTAAAACAACTTCTGTTGTACTCCAATTAGCTGACCGTTCGATTAAAGTTCCAAGGGAATAGTAGAAGATGTGTTGGTACAAATTGATAAGTTTTACTTTCCAGTTGATTTCATTGTTTTGGACACAGAGCCTGTTGCACAAACACATACACAAATTCCTATCATTTTGGGTCGTCCTTTTCTTGCAACTTCAAATGCTTTGATCAATTATAGAAATGGTATTTTGAAGTTATCATTTGGAAATATGACTTTGGAACTAAATGTGTTTAATGTTTGTATGCAACCTGCAGAAGATGTCGAAGTACATGAAGTGGATTCAATTGAAGAACTTGTTCATGAATACTTTACTACTACTAACTCTTCAGATTCTTTGGAGACTTGTTTTGAAAGTGAAAGTATTTATAAAAAGGAACACACTAATACTATCTGAATTTTTGCAGGTACAAGAAAAATATTTTTGGAAGCCATGGTTCGAAGAACTTTCATCATCAACAGTAAAATCTATTCCATCAAGTATTAAAACTCCCGTGGTTGAATTGAAACTTTTGCCAGTTAATTTGAAATACTCTTTCTTGGGTGAGAATGAAACTTTTCCAATAATAATTTCTTCCAAACTCGATGCATATCAAGAAGGTAAGTTGATCGAAACTCTGAAAATGCATAAGAATGCTTTAGGATGGACAACCATAAATAAATGCTTGATCCCATAAATAAGTGTTGGCGTTAAGAGATAATTTGCAATAGTAAGACAATATCATGATTACCTTATTGCATGAGTTACTTGATAATATCTTCCCATTGGAACCTTCATTATGTATGGATTCCAATTGTGGCAATTAATAGAGGTAAAAAGAATAAATAACCATTTATCTATCCAAAACTCAAGAGTGGATCCCTAATCCTCAGTACTTTTATTACTTCGGTTTTTTCTTTAGCTACATCATACATTAATTGTTCATATATTTTTTATTCACATAAACTCTATTTTTTTATAAATATAAACTTGAATTCTTCAAACAACTTCCCTGTGGATCGACCTCGAACTCACGAGAAATTTATTACTTACTACAACCTGCACTTGGGTTTGCAACCTTAAAGTTGTAGCAAAAGGTATTTAAATTGCTAATATTTAAAGGTCCAGTTAAATAATTTTTTTATTTAATTGAATAAATTAATTTAACTCGTTAAATTAATTCTGGCTCAAGTTAATTAATCTCCATTAATTTACTCAATCCAACTCCTTGGATTATATTTGAGATAGACGTGGACTATCCTGATTTATGTGTGACCCATTAGATTTACAACTAACCTAACAGTGGGCTTGCGACTCTTATAACTTAATGAATATAAAAATATATTTTGATTGATTAATCTAATTAATTAATTAGTCTTGGATACTTCCTCTTAGGTGAAATAGCAAGCGAACCTATTTCTTTTACAATTACAATACAAAGTTAGTTTTTCCACCAACTAGAATTCCAATTAAATCTAGGGCATTGATTATTAATCAAAACCCTAATTGACTTAATAATATTGATTTAATTTCTAGTCTCACTGACTCATGATGAACCAATAGAAAACCAATCGTCTAATATTCATTTTACTTTGGTCAATGACTTATGAGTCAAGGACCATAAAATACATATAAGATTCACTTATTCTGTCAGATAGGTAATGGTATTGGGTTCGCTATAATTGAAGGGGCATATGCAACTGAAAATTAAATTTTTTATCAAATATAAATATATATATATATATCCCATCGATTTGAAAGCGATTCTAACGATTGTGCTTATTCAAGTGAAAATATAAACAAATATTAAATTCAGATTATACCTTTCTTACACTCCGATTATAGTAGGGAATGAAGCAATCAATTGCTTATTCTGAACTTTCAGAACTCGCTGGGATCCAAGTGTCTCCCTCTATCAAGTCCACAATATGAAACAACAACACCAATTAAAATGATTCACTAGTATCATTTTAATTGTTTACTAATCTAAATCCAACTTAAATTTTATCTTTTGATCCAATTAATGGATCAAGAACAAACTTTCAAGAACAATAAAAATTTATTCTTTAAGTTCTTGAAACTTGAATATAAAGAGAATATCAAGAAACTAGTTTTCTTCTTCTTTTTTTTTTTATTTTCTTGGATAGAAAAATAGAAGACTTAACAAAATAGTTTTTTGATTGATTGATTTTGCTAATTTTCGGCCATCCCTATTTATAGGGGTTGAAATTTTGCTCATTCTCCAACTATTGGAAAGTTTGTCAATTTTGAATTACTTCAAAGTTTTATCTTGATATGATTTCAAATCTTCTAACAACTTTTCTATTTTTCTCTCTCTTATGTATGTAGACTTATTTGAGACTACATTAATCATCAAAATTATCTACATACATTATTGATATTAATTTGAACTCTTCAAATAAGTATCAAGATAGATATATATCAAATATATACATACCACAAATATATATATTAAATAAATCTTAGTGGTCGATTTTTATCCCTTAAAAATTAGTCACTATAATTATTTATTTATAAATATGTTAATTAAATAAATCATATTTATTTAATTTATTCTCTTTATATTTTAGTGGGCTTCTTAAGTGTTCCACATTAATTTTGGGTTTGGACTTAAAAATCCACAAATCAATCCAATTAATTTAATTATAAATTAATCAATCCAATTGATTAATTTAATTTACTCCATTTAGGCTTCCTAATCAAATTAGGTCCAATTAAATAATCCAATTATTTAATTGAATGATATAATTTAACCATTAAATTAAATAGAACATCTAATTAATCAAATAATCAATATTAATTAATTAATTGCCAACCATTGGATAAATTCTAAAATTATAAATATTATTTTCCATAAAGATGTGTGACCATCTTAGGTTCACAACTAAACTAGTAGTCAGCTTGCAATATTTGCAACTTATGAATAACAGTTATTCCAACTAATTAATTCAATTAATTAATCAACTTTGGAATTAACTCCTTAATTCCAAGAACCTTACTGTCTATGAAAATGCCTAACAAGTAATCATGACAAACTAGTTTTAGGTGAAATAACGAGTAAACTTATTTCAATTGCGAGTACCATACACGTATGATTCCTTCGACAGTTAATCTTCCCATTAAATTTAGGGCATGAATTATAAGTCAAAACCCTAAATGATTCAACAACTGTGATCCCATTTCAAGTTTCAATGATTCCTGATGAATCATGATTCATCCTGTCTTGGCTAAGGTTTTTGAATCATAAACTATAAAAATACAGGAGATTCTTTTGTTTAAAAAGACAAGTGTCGAATTCTATATTGGCTATTGACAAACCTCCATACACACCAGTGCAATACCCAACATACCCCGTGATTGTCAAGCTGCAGGATGCACACAAGGCTACCATCATGCCTCAAGTTCAAGGACTAGCCGTGTACTATTGCAACACAGAAATTCTTATTTCGACAGGCAAAGCCTCCACCTAAGAATTTCTTGCGGGCCATGTTCGGTGTACTTGTTCCCTAATAAGTACCCACATATATGCACTTGCGTCTCACGAGCATGCATCATATGTGCGAGTCTTATTGAGCTATTTTATATCCTATCTCAAAAATCTCTCAACTCGAAATTTATTTAAGATCAAAACCTTATAGGCATGTTCCATGATCGCCATCATATGCGCGACCATGTTCTGTAGCTAAAATTTGCTCTCAGGACTTTATCTAATGTGCAGAAATAAAAGATGCATCACATCAGATAAAGAAAATGCATTTTTATTAATATGATTCCCAATAAAATTATTTTTACAAAAGAAAAAGAGTACAATACACCCAATCCAATTGGGGCGTTGGGCATCATATTCTAACAGATAGATCCTTTATTAGTCATTCATTAACATTCATACATGAGGATCATACACCTAATGTAAACTCCTTGTGATTGTCATGCAATTGAAAAATATATCAAAATATGTAATATCGTGCGCAAAGTTACCGTGGTGCCTCAAGTTCAAGGACTAATTTATGTATTATCATAACCAGAAATTTCTCATTCAACGAATAATATTTTCAATTGAAAATTTTCTACGGGCATGGTCAGTGTACTTGTTCCCCAACAAGCACCTACATATATGCACTAACGTCGCCACGTTGATGTCTATGGAATGAGATATCCTCTTTTCGAATATATATTATGTGTATGAGTTTTACAGGCTTATCGATGTTCAGTCTCAATGAATCATTGACTCAGATAAATTTAAGACTAAAATCGTGGAGGCATATTCTATGATCGTTATCATATGCGTAACTATGCTCTGTAGTTAAGTATGATATAGGGATTTTATCTAATTGTCTAAGTGAAAATAAAGATAAAGAAGTGTCAGGATTTTATTAATATATTTCAAAAAAGACTGTTTATTGCAAAAGTATAAGAGCGACTATTAATTAGCATGTTAAACACTACTCTAACAGTAACAAACCTTATATATTATAAATATCATGTAAGTATAGTCCTTCTATCAATTAATCTTTTGATTGGGCCTATGATATAAATTATTAGTCAAAACCTAAATAACTCAATAGATTTATATCCATTCCTTGTAACTTGACTTTATGTTAAAATTATATTTTCTAACTTTCATCGATTTTTTTTTTAAGATTAGAAAGTCAAGAAATATGAAAAATATAGAAGATTTACCTATTCATCCAAATATGTGATAAATTCTTTGTTGGCCACCCATTAAAATCTATACATGATTATATTACACCTAAACTATTCTCTTTGTGATTATCCCGTAATAGGAGAATAAATCAAAGTATAATAAACCATACATAAGGTTATCATATGATGAAACTAAAAATACATTTTCTAACTTTCATCCAATATTTTTTCAAAGATTGGAAAGTCAAGAACCATAGAAGATATTAGAGACTCACCTATTCATCCAAGTAGGTGACAGATTCTTTGTTGGCCATCTACTAATATCCAGATATGATTATATTACACCCAAACTATTCTCCTTGTGATTATCCCGTAATAGGAGAATAAATCAAAGTATAATAAACCATATATAAGGTTATTATGGTGCCTCAAGTTAAAAAATTAATTATTGCACTATCGTTATGAGGAGATCCATATTCGATAATATTTTATTTTTAATTAAGAACTTTCACACGGGGTTGTTCAGTGTACTTGTTCCCAAATAAGTATCCCACAATTATGCACTAGTGTTCCTACACTGATGTCCATGAAACGAGACATCCACCTTGCCAGCATGCATCATATATGTAAGTCTTATTGAATTATTGATGTTTAGTCAATAATTCTCGACTTAGAACGATTTAAGATCAATACCATAGAGACATATTTTATTTTCGTCATCATATATACGATTTATGTCATGTAGCTATACATTGTTCAGAGACTACATCTAAATTTAAAGAAAACAAAAAAAGATAAAGAATTATTTGTTTTATTGATATTGATTGAAAAAAGAATATTCTACAAGAATAATCAAAATATTCAATTTAATTGGTTCGCCAAACATTGCTCTAATAATTTCAACCTACCTAAACCACTCGATCTCATCTGAAATCAATAGGTCAATTTTTATTCTTTTTAGTTTGCTCATCTCAATCACTACCTGACTCGAGCACCAAAATATTCATGCCACCACACCCCATCAAACACACATGTGAAATATAAAAAATCCACCATCATTGGTAGGAGGTTTGGTTGTAAGGGTTAGGGTTTGGGATTGAACTTAGTAGGTAGGGGGACGAGTGGCTAGGGTTTTGTCGCTAGGGTAGAAATGGGGAGACTGCGGTGGGATATGGGCAAAGGGGATTTGGGTAGGTAGGAGATTGGGATGGGTTGTAGTTTGGGGTGAGACCCAATCGACAACTGCCGCCCCACTTCCTAACCCAATGCGCAACCACCACTGTCGTTGCCCATCCCCACCAACCCATAACTCCTGCCCCAACGAAGTCAAAACTAAATTAAAAAATATCAAAGTATGTGAAAATTTTATGTGCTAAGATCTAACACAATCGGATCGTCATGGGCATTCAATTGGGAGAGGATTACCTCATCTTGGGGAAGAATGGTTTCTTCTAAATCGACACTTTTGATTTGGGAATGAAGACACCAACATAAATTGTTTGTACATTTTATTGGACAAAGGGAATCTGATTTGATTAAGGGCATGGAAATCGCAACAATAACTCTCGTTCGGTTACAAATTCGGGATTGTGGTAACAGACATATTGCAGTTGTAATTTCACTAAAACTTGATAGTTGTAAGATATTTTTGAGGGCTTTGCAGGTCGACTTGCTTTAAAGATTACAACATTAGGCCTTCAATTTGGGAGGGGTAATTAGCCCAGAACAATGAATTATGTTGCCCGTAATCAATTTCTAGCTACCATGTTTAAAAATAAGGTTGTCTATTCAATAGAATCAAATTAAAATTTTAATAAAAGTTAATTATTTGAGTTTTAAATTAAATTAATCAATTCAGTTTAGTTATTGATGTGGTTCGTACTAATTCTTCGAGGGTCAGCTTGTGATACCCGAGCCTCTTACTACTCACATGGCTAAATATGATTCATGCATTACATGTTAATTTTATATGCTATTTGCATTTCTATTGACATTGCATAATTTATTTCATTTTATACGACATTCTTGAATATTAAACTTAATTCTGAAGCTCTTGCACGATATTAGTTATTGAATTTCTTAATCTAAGTAGTTGATTTTATATTGAAATAAGAAGAAAATGAGCTGGATCAATATTAGATATAGATGGGATATATAGGTTATAATTTTGGAAGTGCTAAAAGTGTTACTAGTAACCTTATACGGTTTAATTTGATTTGATCAAGTTATTTCAAAAGTATATATTTGTAAATTAGCATACTTGGGATATTAGACATGATATAATATGAATTAAGTGTCATATTACAAGGCCCTTATGTGCATATGATTTTAAAATGCAAATTAGATAATTCTTTAAGAATCGGATGCGAATTGATTTGGAGATCGAATGAACGGACATAGGAATTACCTATGGGAATGAATGGTGATTAAGATAGGTTGCAACCAAATAAAAATAAATGAGACACACAAGATTAGGGCTGCAAGATAAGGGAGAAAATCAGATTTGCCATTTACTTGCCACCTCGTGCTTTCTTATTAAGCTTAAGTTAACATCTCAAGCTAACACCTCAAACCCTTCACCTTTAAGCAACGACCATACCCTCATTTCAGTCATTTTCATCTTCCAAACACACACCTTAAGGTCTCCATGTGATCCAAATTGATTCCAAGTTGAAATAAAAGCAAGAAAAGCAAAGAAGAAGTGATTACCATCAAGTTAGCCTCAAAATCTGCATAGGTAATACTTATCTACGATTTTGCCTTTGATTTTCAGATTATTATGAATGGTTTTATGGCTTATTAAGCTTTCAATATCTCTTATAAAAGTGTTAGGAAGTTTTTAGTTAGACTTTGGTGCACAAAGAAAGGGTTTTTGATCACAAACACTTAATAGGAAATACTTGTGGCAGAAACTATCATCTTACTGTTTTCTTGTGTTTTAGACTTCAAAAGTGTATGGTATGTTGAATAAAACCTATAATTATTACCATTTACATGACCATATATGAGTTAAGAGTATTGGAATGAATTTTTATCAGTTGAAAATTGAAATAGAGAATGATATTGGAGAAATACTCAAACTGCCAAAATAGCAAAATCTGTTTTGGTGTGCTATGAAGGAAACTGAATTAAGGGAGCTAAATCGATTATTTTTGGTAATAATATGACCTGGTTGTCTCATTATATATGTTATCTAAGTATGGTGAAAATGTTGGAGTGATTGAATATACTTAAGGGTGCCAAAACCATTAATGTCATGAAGTGTGCAAAACTGTCACGGTAGGAAATAATCTGTTTCAGTATATCGTGAAGAGAGCTGAACTTGGGAAGCTATATCCGTGATTTTTAGCAATTCTATGATATGGTTACATTTATATACATGTTATATAAGTGTGGTAAAATTTTTGGAGTGATTGGATATGTTTAGGGATGTTAAAATTATCATACAACTAAACTTAACAGCAAGAAAATATGAAAATGTGAATCTGCCACATTTGATCACTTAGCATGTTTCAACCTAGACATGTTGCTATTGAGTGTTAACAATTAGGTACATGCTATTAGAGTTATAATACTTCAATTACATGATGTTTTCATGTATTTAAGATGAGAAATTGAGGTATTTGAGGGGCTATATTGGGTTCTAGTTTGTGAAAGCTTGATTGTTAGCTTATAGCTTGGTGTTTAAGGTCTAGTATGAGATTTTGTGATTTCAACTTGGCAAATTGGGAATGGTGCTTGATGTTGGGTAATATTACAGGCTATTTTACATCTAAGGTTGGAGAGGAATACTAAACAAATTTAGACTAAGCCACCAACCAAGTGAAAGGTAAGTAAAGATTCATTTGCAACTACAATGCATAGACATAGTAGATGTGTGAATTATATGTAATATCATAAATCATATGTGCATAGTAGAGGGCTCTCCATTGAGCATACATACATGGGCATTGTCATTAGCACGTGCATGCATCATATACTAGCATTGTGATAAATCTTGCATTGCACGGCATGATTCAGAGAAAGGAAAATATTTTGTTGACCACTACTAGTGTACCGAAGCATGCATGGATTTGCATGGTGTTATGCATGGATTTGCAGGTTCGCGTGCATGGATTTGCATGCGTATGAGTATGCATGGATTTGCATGCTTATATGATTATTGGCCATTAGATTATGGCGGTATACAGAGCTCTTTTCCGGTGCATGAGATAGTAGCGTTGGTTAGGGGCCCAAGAAAGAAATGATTTTGAGAGAAATATTTTGATGCATAAAATTGCATTGTGAGCATAGCATTTTGAGTTGCATGACTTGATATTGTGGATTATTCTTTGACATGCATAATCTTTACTTGCTGAGCGTTAGCTCATATAGTTTATGCATTGTAGGTGAGTACGATGATACTTGAAGCATCTTTGGCTGGCTGGTCGGCTGTTGGAGTTCCTGCAGGTGTTTGAGGGAGTGTGTACATGGATGACGACCTGTTGGGCTATTTTGTTGGCTTGTTATATTTTGAGTCTGGTATATTATGTTTTTAGATTGGTACTATATTTCTCTTTTAAAACTTTACTGTAGTTAAGTATGTAAATATTGTGGTCGTTGTGGGTGTTGTGTTTTTATATAAATACTGATCCTTCTATTTTAAACAGGGTTGTGTATGTAAGAAGTGATTTAGCTTTTCTTAAAATGTTAAAAAAAAAATATTCCATGCATGCATACAGGTTCTATCATGTCAAATTATACAATATATATGGTTGTGTAGGAAGGGGGGGTGTTACACAGCTAGATCCTCGAGAGACTACAATATAAACTAGTTGTTAGGTACATCGGAGAAGCTCCAATAAAAATATTCTAATGCTTAAGTCGGAACTAAAGTAGAGAATACACGCAAAGAGCAAAAAACTAAAAATGCCAATCGATCATACCTCAAAATGAAAGAAGATAGGGGTATTCATAATTATTTTAGTAAAGTTGTATTTAGGTGTCATAGGTTGTATGAATTGATATAGCGTCTTAAATCTTGTTGGCTTGGGCTCTTTGGATTGGGCTTTTTTATACTATTGGACTCAATTTTTTATTAAGTCCATCAATTATTAATCAATTTTATCTCTATGTTTCGATGAGCTAAAGATTCATCAAATTTTTAAAGAATAAAAAATAAAATTTGTAAATAGTATAAGATTAGATATCTTACTTGCATTTTTTGTTTATAATTTCTATAATTTTGGTAACTAAAAAATAAAAAATAGTACAAAATTATACATTCCATTTGTCTTAAAACTGCTGCTCCCATTTGATTAGGGACAGAATTTTAGATAAAAATTAAAAAAATAAAAATTTTGTGAAATAATACATATTTTTTTGTAAAAGCGGTACTTTAGATTTTTTTGGTGTTAAATTACTACTTAAATGAGAGAGTAGTTTTGAAAATAAAATTTTATATTAAAAAATAAAGTCTATTTTAAACATACTAAAAGAAAGTATGAGTGATAAATTTGAGATAAATTGACTAATAAATATTAAAATATATATAAAAATTGACATAAAATTGTATAAAAAAAAATAGTAATCTGGTATCTTATACAAATCAAAACCTAATCAAAATAGAGATTTTGTGTAAATTAAACTAAAATATCGAACAAATATTTTTATTTCAATTTCAATAAATATCGAATATTCAATTTGATTGGATTATAAACCCTCTTATGAAAGTAAAGAGAAGATTCGGTGAATTTAAATGGTATATCCTCCCAATCAATAAAATGGATAAAAGGGGGCCAAAAGTGCTACGAACTGTCACATTAGTTGTGTCTCAAATTCCACTCGGTTTTTCTTTCCGCGACAAACAAATCCTTTCGTTGACGAATTATGATTCCCACTATTACACACCTTTCTAGGCCACTTGGTTGTCCACTCCTGTACCGTGTCCACAATGATCCAAGAAACACCTGTGCAATCGTACGTCTGATCCAAACGTGACTTCTGACGGATAAAGTCAAAACAAAATTAAGAAAGTACCATGCCCTGAGGCATCCATATTCACATGCCATAATAACAATCAGAAGAAGAAAGCAGATCATGTGTAGTGATCCACACGCACTAGATCTTTTAGCTTCAATATTGCGATTTACGTCCCGCAGCCATTGTGGATGCCGCCGGAAATTCCGGAAAGATTCCATTCGATGTCGTTTTAGTAGGCTAATAATTGGTTTTATCTAGTTTTGTTGTTTTTTTTTTGTGATTTTTGACATGATTAAAAAAAAAGAAAAAAACGCAATCATGGATTTTTTCTTTATATATTTGTGTATTATGATTCCTATTTTGATAGAAATTTGCAACTTAAATGGTTGAAAATTAAAGGGTTTTGGTCCCATGGAGATGTTGTATTTATTTGTCTTGCATAATGATATTGGATTCGTTTTTTGGTTGAAAATGAGTGGAAGGATCAACAATGTGAAGCCACCATTTTTCGGCCTCAATGAACACCATTGATATGGATTTAAAATCATGAGATCATATTGGAACAAGATAATTTTTTTCTTTTTCATATTGGCAAAAATAAATAATTTTTCATTTGTTTTTATGATGAGATTTTGAGTTGCAATTCATAAAGTGTTGAATGATACATTTAATCAAATAGAAATTAGTTTATAAGAAAATAATGAAACCCAATAGCGTGGAATATAAAAGTGGATGCTTATTTTTATTTTCAAAAAGATTTTTTTTTTATATTTTACTATTTGAAAATAAAAAAATACATTTATTTTATCTATTTTCAATAGAAATATCAATTATTTTAATTTTTAAAATTTATTTTCAAATCTAATAATATATATCATATTTTCATATACATATTAATATTTTACATCTTTTCATACACAAAACACCCTAAAACATATACATTTTTATTTTCACACATATACAGTTTATATAGAAATATAACTAATCCAATATATTTATAACTTCACACAAAAACTTGGTAAAAATATTTTCAACCCTAAAAATATTAAAAATATAAAAATAAATTTCTAAAACCAAACGGGCACATACTTTTTTAATATTGAACTTTATCTCCTAGCCGTTAAATGGATGTGCTTTAATTCTTAGTCTGAATTCTTAAGTATTATTAGTGTTGGTGTTGTTATTATTATTATTATTATTATTATTATTATTATACACGAAATTCATAGGATATCTTTACCACTTTTTACGAAGAGAGAAATACTCTTCAAGATAATCTTTCAAGAGTTAATATTTTCAAGTTGCAATTGTTATAAGTCAAAACATACCTCACATAATTTTTTGGACTTTATAGCAAACTTCAACTTTTTTTTCTTTAACTGTTTGAGCATGCTAAAAAAACGTTATTTTTTTCTTTTCCCTGACTTCCCATGCATTCATAAATAATTCATGATAGATTCTGTTTAATTTTTTGAAATTTATAAGTACTCAATATTCATATGTATGTATGCGCATTTAAAATTTCACTTGAGACCAATCACCAAGTTCAGAAATAAAAAGGAGAAAAAAGTATTGACATGTGGTCATCATTGAAAGACAATGCTGAAATTATTTCAACAAATTAATGATGTAAAGTTACAAATCACGGATTAAAAAACTCTTCAAAGTTTTTCTTTAGAAAAAAATAAAATAAAATATGTTACTGCTAATTGGAAAGTTTTAGATACAAAAATAGCTACGTAGAGACTGAGAAACAGAATTAAGTTTTGCAAGCTTTTTTAATGACTTTAATAGCTAATAAAGAGGGTTATTTTCAAGAATCCAACAACGCCAATAAACTAAATAGAAAAAAGTAGATTGTGACTATACATATATATATATATATGTCACTTATTTTCCATGAAACTTTTTATATATCATAATCTCATATTAAAAAAAAAAAAACTTTTTATATAAGAAACGATTCATTATTCTTTTATATTTCATACTCTTAATTTTTTAATTTTTAAGACCTGTACAAGTTTTACAAACTCATCGGTATTTTTCAATAAACTTTTTGAAATACTATATGGTACTTAGTGGGTGGTGAACATTTGTTGATGTGAGGGTTTAAATTTTTTTTTTTTTTATACCCACATTCCTAATTTACATCATTCAATTTTTGACCTCCTAATCATCTGTCCAAACACCTAAAATGAGGTAAATCGTGAAATATGTCTCAATTGGATTACAGGTTTCCCCATGACTATACACTTTTGTGCACAAGGAGCCACTTCCAAAGTGATTGCTCCATACCAAACTCCGGCCGCAGGATCCCACTGGCAGTACAGTGATTGCTCTATACCGAAATTCAGCCAGTGATTGCTCCATACCGAAATTCAGCCGTAAGTTCCCACCAAAATTCGAACCCCCACCCTTTTGTTGGAAGCAAGAAATATGTTGATTGATCAATCAATTGAGCTGTGAACGGACCAACGAGGGTTCAAATTCTTGCATGTAAACTAACTGGTTCTAACAATTTGGATAGGAATATCTCTATATTGAGACATTTCCAATCAAGAAGATGTAGACAATTCAAATAATAAAACAAGATTGATTGGTCTGATTTATAGGGTTTTGTCTTCACACAATTGGCCAAGAACCTGGGTGGTGGGGGTGGTGGTGCTAATGCTATAAATAAAGTCACATGATAGACCCAATCACCTTACATAGAAGTAGGGAATGGGATGAGCTCAACTTTGCTATCAAAATAATGATTAAGATAAGCTGAAAGATGTGATCCATATAGTAGTAACGAACTATCAATTCAAACAATCCACCTTTTCATTATCTTGTATAATTAATGAAATTAAGAATTTTTATAATTGTTGTACAATTTCGCCTGCCATTACTTTTTTCTTGGATATCCTTTAATACTTGACATCATTGTTAATTATTAATCACTTCACGATATGACACAACGATGAATTATGCGATACAATGTGAACTATGCAGTACAGCTGATTTAACATAAAAATAGGGAATGGATGTGAGCTCCAAATTTGCTATCCACATAATGACAAAAATAAGGTGTAACATGTTATATGGCTAACGAACCGTCTTAACTTTTGCATCCTATTGATTTAATTAGATATTAAAAAATTTCAGAATAGGTTGAAAATTAGATATTCTCTGACATTATATCAATTTAAAAAAGTGATTCAATAACTAAATATTAATATATAAAATAAATAGAAAAATATAATTGAATATACATGTAACTTAGAGTCAAATTATCGTTTTCTCCTTAAATAGAGAAATATACAGCGAATAAACAAATACAAGATCATGCTTATGTTTCGCTAACTCATGTCCTAAGCAAATCTTCGTTATTGAATATGACTTCCTATATGAACCATCAACTTAATCAGTTCTTCCTTTCACCCTTCATTTTAATTAAGAAATTAATGACTTACACAATTTAAATTATTTCATTTGTCATCACTTGTTTTAGATATTCTTTGAAATTATATATGATTTTCGATTGGTGACTTCTCAACAGGACGAAAATTATAGACTTAAATACAAACATAATTAATATAAAAATACACATGCTAAGTGTTCAATTTAGAGACATCTTGGATCTTTCATATAAAAAAGCAATATTAGTGTTTTTCTTACATAAAAAGTTATTCTATTAATACACAATTACAAAATATTGCCAATGCTTTGCGAACAGTGAAATGCTAACCATGAAAGTCCAATTCTATATACACTTATTGATCTAAATATAGAAAGTCTTACATGAAAACATAATGCTAAGCCTAAAAACCTTTGTTCTAAACATAGAAATTATACAACATACAAGTCCAATTCAAGACAAATAGATTAACAGGCTTAATCGAAATTTCAACCTATATATTATTGGCTAAGAAGCATTGTTCTAAAATAGAAAGTTTTGATTAAGTTTGATCGTGTGTTCTGAGAATCACTTTTTAGACGCATGGTGACGATTTTAATGGGCTTACATTACTTCCTTATGTTGCTTGTTTAAATTTTATGAGGGGTATCGAATGATTTCAACACTTGGAAAATTCTTAGTGAGTTCCGATTTTTTGGTCCCAAAACATTCAGTCATTGATATGTCAGCCTGCACAATTAAAAGGGTGTACTAGATGCTATCCACTTGTGTATATAATATGATTTTTGAGTACCAAACTGATGGATATGCTATTTTAATTATTTTAGCCCAATAAATATGTAATTGTGGTACATATAAGTTTATAGGTCAAGAGACATAAATTACTTTCAAGTCCCATGTCCCAATTTGAACATATATAAATATCACATTCATCTTATTTACAACGTACATACTTTAACTTTCTACTTTGAGTTAGTAATTATTCTTTCTTAGATTCTTATTGACTTAATCTTTGTAGAGGTCTTCCTGAAACAATCTCATAGCTCTCCTAACTATCTGTTTGTGCTGTTGGGTTCGCTATAATCACAGGGTATACGCAGCGAAAAATTAAATTTTTTATCAAACATAAATTTAACCCATTTGATTCGAAAATGATTTTAACGATCGCACTTATTCAAGTGAATATATAAATAAATATAAAATCGAATTATACCTTTCGTGCACTCCGGTTGTTGTAGGGAATGAAGCAATCAATTGCTTATCCTAGACTATCAGAACTCACAGGGATCCAAGTGTCTCCCCTCTATCAGGTCCACAATACGGAAAGCAACACCAATCAAAAGGATTTGCTAGTATCCTTTTAATTGTTTACTAATTTAGAACCGGAATATATTTTCAAGAACAATAAAGATTGATTTTTTAAGTTCTTGAAACAATAATATGAAGAAAATAACAAGAAATTGATTTTCTTTTTCTTTCTTTTCTTTTCTTGAAGAGTAAAAATAGAAGACTTTAAACAAAATATTTTTGCTCAAATTTTTTAATTGAATTATGTAATTTTCATCCCTCATATATATAGGGCTAAAATTTTTAATCCTTTTCCAACTCTTGAAAAGTTTTTCTATTTTGAACTATTTCAAAACCTTATTTTGGAAGGATTCCAAATCTTCCAAAAACTCTTCTCTTTTCACTCTTCTATTGTATGTGGACTAATTTAAGACTACATTGATCATCAAAATTGTCTACATACATTGTTGATATTAATTTGAACTCTTCAAATAATATCAAGATAGATATATATCATATATATATACTATAATTATATTTATACATAAATTAAATCTTAGAGGCCTATTTTATCCTATAAAATTGGTCACTATATTTATTTATCTATAAATATGTTAATTAAATAAATCATATTTATTTAATTTATTCTCTTCATACTTTAGTGGGCTTCTTAAGTGATCTACGTTTATTTTGGGCTTGCACTCAAAAATCCTCAAATCAATTCAATTGATTCAATCCCAATTTAATCAATCCAATTGATTAATTTAATTTACTCCAATTGGGCTTCCTAATCAAATTAGGTCCAATTAAATAATCCAACTACTTAATTGAATAATTTAATTTAACTATTAAATTAAATAGAACCCTTAATTAATTAATTAATTAGTATTAATTAATTAATTTCCAACCATTGGATAAAATCTAAAATTAAAAATGTTACTTTCCATAAAGATGTGTGACCCTCTTAGGTTCACTACTAAACTAGTAGTGGGTTTGCAACATTTGCAACTTATGAATAACAATTATTCAAATTAATTAATCTAATTAATTAATCCGCTTGGAATCAACTCCTTAATTCCAAGAACCTCACTATCCATGAAAACACCTAACAAGTAATCATGACAAACTAGTCTTAGGTGAAATAGCGAGTAAACCTATTTCAGTTGCGAGTACCATACACGTACGGTCCTTTTGACAGCTAATCTCTTGATTGAATCTAAGACATGGATTATAAGTCGAAACCCTAAATGATTCAATTGTTGTGATCCCATTTCAAGTTCCAATGATTCTTGATGAATCACAATTCATTCTGCCTTGGCCAAGGTCTTTGAATCACGAACTATGAAAATACAGGAGATTCCCTTATTTAAAAAGATAAGTGTCGAATTCTATATGGGCCACTAACAAACCTCCATGCACACCAGTGCAACACCCAACATACCCCATTTATGATTGTCAAACAATCAGAAGATATATCAAAGTGCTGCAGGATGCAGACAAGGCTACCATCGTGCCTCAAGTCTGAGGACTAGTCGTGTATTATCGCAACACAGAAATTCTTATTTTGACGGGCAAAGCCTCCAACTAAGAATTTCTTGCGGGCCATTTTCGGTGTACTTGTTCCCTAACAAGCACCCACATACATGCACTTACGTCTCTACGCTAATGCCAATGGAATGTGACATCCTTGTCTCATGAGCATGCATTATATGTACGAGTCTTACTGAGCTATTTGATGTCCCATCTCAAAAAGCTCTCGACTCAGAACTTATTTAAGACCAAAGCTTTAGAGGCATGTTCCATGATCGCCATCATATGCGCGACCATGCCCCGTAGCTAAATTTGGTCTAAGAACTTTATCTAATGTGCACCAATGGCCTGCACTACCGCGAAGCATGAAAGTGGCACACATTACCATCTCTTCTACTGGCACCCTACTGTACTGGAACATGTTCTCCAGGGTCCTCAACCAGTCCTCTGCAGCGGTAGGATCAATAGCATCCTCAAATGTTGGGGGATCCAGTCTCCGAAATCGTTCTCCCACCATATATATATAGTCTGCCCGCTGTTGGTTTACCTCCACCCGTGGTTGCTCACCATTATCCATCTGCCGAATCAATTGTTGAATCTATTCGGACTGTCGTTCAATCAATTCTGTTATCCGATTAATCATGGTATCTCGATCATTAACCGGGATGGGTGTCTCATTCCTCTGTGCTCTGGCACCACCACTGCTCTCACCACGAGTTCTCACCATTTTGCAGCGCTGTTTATACAAGTTTGACAACATATGGCCAATATAATTTATGAAATATGAAATGCAATATATGATAATATAAAACTTACTGGCATGGCTGCGCTCTGCAAGTTTCAAAGGTTATGTACATGGACAGTCTACAGAATCAAGACCTGGGCTCTGATACCACTCTGAAACCCCCATTCCTACACAACCATATATATTGTATAATTTGACATGATAGAACCTGTGTGCATGCATGGAATATATATATATATATATTATATATATATATATATATATATATATATTTTAACATTTTAAGAAAATCTAAATCACTTCTTACATACACAACCCTGTTTAAAATAGAAGGATCAGTATTTATATAAAAACACAACACCCACAACGACCACAATATTTACATACTTAATTACAGTAAAGTTTTAAAAGAGAAATATAGTACCAATCTAAAAATATAATACACCAGACTCAAAATATAACAAGCCAACAAAATAGCCCAACAGGTCGTCATCCATGTACACACTCCCTCAAACACCTGCAGGAGCTCCAACAGCCGACCAGCCAGCCAAAGATGCTTCAAGTATCATCGTACTCACCTACAATGCATAAACTATATGAGCTAACGCTCAACAAGTAAAGATTATGCATGTCAAAGAATAATCCACAATATCAACTCATGCAACTCAAAATGCTATGCTCACAATGCAATTTTATGCATCAAAATATTTCTCTCAAAATTATTTCTTTCTTGGGCCCCTGACCAACGCTACTATCTCATGCACCGGAAAAGAGCTCTGTCTACCGCCATAATCCAATGGCCAATAATCATATAAGCATGCAAATCCATGCATACTCATACGCATGCAAATCCATGCACGCGAACCTGCAAATCCATGCATAACACCATGCAAATCCATGCATGCTTCGGTACACTAGTAGTGGTCAACAAAATATTTTCCTTTCTCTGAATCATGCCGTGCAATGCAAGATTTATCACAATGCTAGTATATGATGCATGCACGTGCTAATGACAATGCCCATGTATGTATACTCAATGGAGAGCCCTCTACTATGCACATATAATTTATGATATTACATATAATTCACACATCTACTATGTCTATGCATTGTAGTTGCAAATGAATCTTTACTTACCTTTCACTTGGTTGGTGACTTAGTCTAAATTTGTTTAGTATTCCTCTCCAACCTTAGATGTAAAATAGCCTGTAATATTACCCAATATCAAGCACCATTCCCAATTTGGCAAGTTGAAAGCACAAAATCTCATACTAGACCTTAAACACCCAGCTATAAGCTAACAATCAAACCTTCACAAACTAGAACCCAATATAGCCCCTCAAATACCTCAATTTCTCATCTTAAATACATGAAAACATCATGTAATTGAAGTATTATAACTCTAATAGCATGTACCTAATTGTTAACACTCAATAGCAACATGTCTAGGTTGAAACATGCTAAGTGATCAAATGTGGCAGATTCACATTTTCATATTTTCTTGCTGTCAAGTTTAGTTGCATGATAATTTTAACATCCCTAAACATATCCAATCACTACAAAAATTTTACCACACTTATATAACATGTATATAAATGTAACCATATCATATAATTGCTAAAAATCACGGATATAGCTTCCCAAGTTCAGCTCTCTTCACGACATACTGAAATAGATTATTTCCTACCGTGACAGTTTTGCACACTTCATGACATTAATGGTTTTGGCACCCTTAAGTATATTCAATCACTCCAACATTTTCACCATACTTAGATAACATATATAATGAGACAACCAGGTCATATTATTACCAAAAATAATCGATTTAGCTCCCTTAATTCAGTTTCCTTCACAACACACCAAAACAGATTTTGCTATTTTGGCAGTTTGAGTGTTTCTCCAATATCATTCTCTATTTCAATTTCCAACTGATAAAAATTCATTCCAATACTCTTAAAACATATATGGTCATGTAAATGGTAATAATTATAGGTTTTATTCAACATACCATGCACTTTTTGAAGCCTAAAACACAAGAAAATAGTAAGATGACAGTTTCTGCCACAAGTATTTCCTATTAAGTGTTTGTGATCAAAAACCCTTTCTTTGTGCACCAAAGTCTAACTAAAAACTTCCTAACACTTTTATAAGAGATATTGAAAGCTTAATAAGCCATAAAACCATTCATAATAATCTGAAAACTAAAGGCAAAACCGTAGATAAGTGTTACCTATGCAGATTTTGAGGCTAACTTGATGGTAATCACTTCTTCTTTGCTTTTCTTGCTTTTATTTCAACTTGGAATCAATTTGGATCACATGGAGACCTTAAGATGTGTGTTTGGAAGATGAAAATGGCTGAAATGAGGGTCTGGTCATTGCTTAAGGGTGAAGGGTTTGAGGTGTTAGCTTAAGCTTAATAAGAAAGCACGAGGTGGCAAGTAAATGGCAAATCTGATTTTCTCCCTTATCTTGCAGCCCTAATCTTGTGTGTCTCATCTATTTTTATTTGGTTTCAACCTATCTTAATCATCATTCATTCCATAGGTAATTCCTATGTCCGTTCATTCGATCTCCAAACCGATTCGCATCCGATTCTTAAAGAATTATCTAGTTTGCATTTCTAAAATCATATGCACATAAGGGCCTTGTAATATGACACTTAAATCATATTATATCATGTTCAATATCCCAAGTATGCTAATTTACAAATATATACTTTTGAAATAACTTGATCAAATCAAATTAAACCGTATAAGGTTACTAGTAACACTTTTAGCACTTCCAAAATTATAACCTATATATCCCATCTATATCTAATATTGATCCACCTCATTTTCTTCTTATTTAATATAAAATCAACTACTTAGATTAAGAAATTCAATAACTAATATCGTGCAAGAGCTTCAGAATTAAGTTTAATATTCAAAAATGTCGTATAAAATGAAATAAATTATGCAATGTCAATAGAAATGCAAATAGCATATAAAATTAACATGTAATGCATGAATCATATTTGGCCATGTGAGTAGTAAGAGGCTCGGGTATCACACCCTAGCTCCAATTGCCCATGTATCTAAGGCCCATCTTCTCAAGATGTCCGTCGAATATCTTTTGTGCTAAGGGCTTAGTAAGTGGGTCTGCTACATTTTCTGTTGAGGCAACTCGATCCACAATGACGTCGCCTCTACCAATGATCTCTCTGATCAAGTGATATCGTCTCATTATGTGCTTGGATCTTTGATAAGATCTTGGCTCTTTTGCTTGCGCAATAGCTCCATATTATCACAGTAAATCATAACTGGATCAACAATGGATGGAATTACATCCAACCCTTGGATGAAATTTCTAATCCAAACAGCTTCTTTTGCTGCATCTGATGCAGCAATATATTCAGCTTTGGTGGTAGAGTCTGCAGTCGTCTCTTGCTTGGAACTCTTCCAACTGACCACACCACCATTCAAGGTGAATATGTATCCAGACATGGACTTTGAGTCATCTATATCAGATTGAAAACTAGAGTCTGTATATCCCTCCAGTTTTAGTTCTCTATTGCCGTATATCAGAAAGATATCCTTAGTCCTTCTCAAGTACTTGAGGATCATCTTAACGGCTTTTCAGTGTTCTTCTCCTGGATTGGACTGATATCTGCTCGTGACACTCAGAGCATATGCTATATCAGGCCTTGTACATAGCATTGCATATCTTATGCTCCCTATTGCAGAAGTATAAGGTATGCGAGCCATCCTTTCTCTCTCTTCAGGTGTCTTAGGAGACCTAACTTTAGAGAGTGAAACTCCATGACTCATAGGCATAAATCCTCTCTTGGATTCCTCCATGCTAAACCTTTTTAGCACTTTGTCTATGTACATGGACTGGGATAGTCCGATCATCCTTCTGGATCTATCTCTATAGATCTTTATCCCTAGGATAAAAGATGCATCTCCCAAGTCCTTCATGAAAAACTGATTAGATAACCAAGTTCTCGTTGACTGCAACATCCCTACATTATTCCCAATGAGTAGGATGCCATCAACGTAGAGCACAACAAATGTAACTGCACTTCCACTAACCTTCTTGTAGACACATGGTTCATCCGGGTTCTTATGAAAGTCAAACATTTTGATCGTTTCATCAAACCAGATGTTCCAACTCCTCGAAGCTTGTTTGAGTCCATAAATGGATCTCTAGAGCCTGCAAACCTTTTGCTCGCTCCCGCTGGATATGAAGCCTTCTGCTACTTCATACAGATCTCTTCCTTAATGTTTCCATTAAGGAAAGCGGTCTTCACATCCATTTGCCATATCTCATAGTCATAATATGCAGATATAGCTAACAGTATCCGTATGGATTTAAGCATCGCTACTGGTGAAAAAGTTTTCTCATAATCAATTCCTTGCTTTTGAGTATAACCTTTTGCTACCAATCGTGCCTTATAGGTCCCTACCTCTCCATCTACTCCAAGCTTTCGCTTGTAGACCCATTTGCAGCCAATGGGAACAATTTCCTGTGGTGGGTCCACCAAAGTCCATACCTTGTTGGAGTACATAGAGTCCATTTCGGACTGCATAGCTTCTTGCCACTCTTCGAGTCGATGTCAGACATCGCCTCTCCATAACTTCTTGGATCATTATCCAAGGAAGTCCCTCTTTTTTGTTCTCTAACAACAAGTTCTACCTCTTAGGTACCCTTGAGACCCTTTCGGATCTTCGAAGAGATTGTGCCTTAGAGGGTCCAGCATCAGCTGGTGTACCATTTACTGCGTCAGTTGGGGTGTTATGTGGTTCTTGAACCTCTTCAAGTTCTACGACATTGTCACTTCCATCTGAAAGAAATTCTTCTTCAAGGAAGGTAGCATTCCTCGAAACAAACACCCTTTATTCCGTGGGATCATAGAAATAGTATCCAATAGACTCCTTTGGATAACCCACAAACTTGCATAAGCTGGATCTCCCACTAGCTGCTTCACATAAGCAGCACACCCCCATACCCTAAGGTATTTATAGGAAGGTGTCTTTCCATACCACATCTCATATAGTGTTTTGGGGACGACTTTAGATGGCACCTTGTTTAATAGGTATGCCGTCGTTTCTAAGGCATAGCCCCATAATGAAAGAGGTAATGAAGTGAAACTCATCATAGATCGAACCATGTCCAACAAGGTTCGATTCCTGCGTTCCGCAACTCCGTTGAGTTGGGGAGTTGCAGGAGGAGTCCACTGTGAGAGAATCTCATTCTCTTTTAGATAATCTAAAAATTATGTGCTTAAGTATTCACCTCCTCGATCAGATCGAAGAGTTTTTATACTTAATCCAGTTTGTTTCTCTACTTCAGTTCTGAAATCTTTGAACTTTTCAAATACTTCAGACTTGTACCTTAAAAGGTACACATAACCATACCTAGAGAAGTCATCGGTAAAGGTTAAGAAGTAGTTATAGTTCCCACGGGCACTAACATTTAGTGGCCCACATACATCTGTATGGATCAAATCCAATAGATGCTTGGCTCGCTCCACTTGTCCAACAAATGGAGATTTGGTCATCTTTCCTTTGAGGCAGGATTCACAAGTTGGTAGTTCTTGCACTCTCGTTAGATCAAGCAATTGTGCCAATTTGTTAATTCTTTTCTCAGAAATATGTCCTAATCTTGCGTGCCACAGGCTCATTGAACTATGATTATCTAATTTTCTTTTATGTTGTTGAATTGTGAAAATGGGGTTATGGGGAGTAATAGTATATAAACAATTTGTCAAAGAACCAGAATATATAAAATCAGAACGTTTAAAAATGGAACAATTTCCATTCTCAATGGTAAATCTAAAACCTTCTCTATCCAAAACTAGAATAGAGATAATGTTCTTAATAATATCCGGAACAAAAAGACAATTATTTAAAACTATTACATAACCATTCTCTAAAGCCAGATTAACGGTTCTTATAGCTAATGCAGCAACTCTGGCTCCATTTCCCATCCTAAGGACCGTCTCTCCTCCATCCAGCTTCCTACTTTTTGCCATCATCTGCAAATCATTGCAAATATGTGAGCCACAACCGGTATCTAATACCCAAGAAGTATTGTTAACCGATAAGTTAACTTCAAAAAAATATATACCTGAACTCTTCAGGCTTGCAAGATACTTCTTGCAATTCCTCTTCCAGTGCCCTGGTTTGCCACAGTAATGGCACTTGTCATTGGCTTGAGAAGAAACCTTCTTGACACCGCCCTTAGCTTTCAGCTTGTTGGATTTAGAGGAACCCTTTCCTTTCTTCTTTCCTTTCTTGGGCTTTTTAGCCTTTGATCCGGAAGAAAATCCAACAAGCAGAACCGGCTTGTCTTTTTTCATGGTGGACTCAGCCGTCTTTAACATGTTCACAAGCTCAGTGAGACTAGTCTCCATGTTGTGCATGTTAAAGTTGACAACAAAGGTGTCAAATGATGGAGGCAGAGACTGCAGCAGAAGGTCCGTATAGAGTTCGTTCTCCATAACGACTTCAAGGGACGCCAGCCTTTCAATAAAGGCTATCATCTTCAATCCATGATCATGGACTGAAAAGCCCTCAGTCATACGACATCTGAAAAGCTCTTTTGAGATCTGATATCTCGTCTGCCAAGTTCTTTCACCATACAACTCTTATAGGTGAATGAGGATCCCATATGCAATATCTTGATCCTCATTCTGCCTCTGCAGCTCATTTGACATCAATGCCAGCATGTAGCATCGAGCCTACAGATTGTCATCAACATGACGTAAATAACATGCATAATCCTCCGAAGTAATATCCTCCGGTGGTACCAAAGGAGGTACAGTGTCGAGGACATATGCCCTCTTCTCTGACTGAAGAACTATCTTCAGGTTTCTTATCCAATCGACAAAATTAGATCCAGTTAATTTATTTTGTTCAAGGATTGTTGCAAGTGGATTCTTTGTCATTTTAGTAGTATAATCTACAAAATATGCACGAAGCAGAAAATGAGTAAACTATGGGAAAAACATATTCATTTAATATAAGGTTTTTAATACTAAATGTCTCCCACTATTTTTTTCGAATTCCATCACCCCTAATGGAATTTCGGGAAATCAAATTTTCTAGTGAGCTTGAGGTCCAATGGTAATATTTCACACCCCAATTTTATGAGCCCATGAAATATTTTTATCGGTAGTCAACTCTTTGACGATTGTATCACTATACAACCCTCAAGTTTGTTTTGCCTCACCTCTTCTCATATACCCCAATTTTATGAGTTCATATGGTACTAAGTGTCAAACAATACCCATCAAACTTTCGTGTAGATAGAGCATCAAGATATCCCACGACTCATGGCCAACATAATGACGATTCCATCCCACGAGCATCTCTATGCTTGGTAGAGATCACAACTTTCCAACACAAGACCACCCCACGACTCTTGGTCAGTGATGAAGTGCGGTAGCGGTCGTCATGTCTCTATCTTAAATGGTAGTCATGGAACGATAGGTCCTACCTAACTTGTCCATTTTTGTTTGAAATCGAATTTTCAAAAAATTCTTTTACTTAATTTTAATAAATTAAGTGGGGTTTAACTTTATCCAAGACCTCATCATAATTTAAATTATGTTGGTTATTTAATGCATGACATCATAATATCATTCCACAAGCATAAAAGCATTAAATAAAATCCTAAGCATGCATCTAATACATACTTAAATAAATGGATGATCATGAACCAGTCCTATGCGGTCCATTTGAGCCAAAAATGGACATAAGGTCAGTCTAAGGGTAATAAAATGGAATAGAACCTATTCTATTACATAATTGTATCTCATACAAACATGGGCCTTCTTTTTTATTCTCCTTCGTCTTCCAAAGAAAAAGAAAAACCTTACCATTTATTCTACTCTCTTTACAGAAAATAAAATAATTTACATAAATGAAATAAGAGGCTCGCAGGCCCCATTTTAAAACCCAAAAATATTAAATAAAACCAATCACATTGGTTCAATGACTCATGATCATCCCATACATGCTCATAATTAACATCATATGTAATTATCAAAATATGTAAATTTACCAAATTGTTAAACGCAATTTTTCTTTTAACTTGGTATAATTTTTAATTGCTTGAAAAATAATTTTTCAGAAATAATTAAAATTAACATTTAATTTTAGTATTTCAGAAAATAAAAAAATAGACCCAGAACGATATGACGAGCAGCACCACTGCTGCCCGTCGGGCGAGCGCCGGGTACCCGCGCGCGTGGCCAGGCGCCCAGCGCCCGCTATTGGGTGTCGGGCGACGGGCGCCCGCCAAGTGCCTAGTGCCAGGTGACAGCCCAGCTGTCGGGCGCCCGTGGCACGCCGGCATCTGCTGTCGAGTGCCTGCGCGCACAGCCGTCGGGTGTCTGACACACGACGCCGGCGAATTTGGTTTTTTTTTTCATATTTAAACAATTTAAATAAGCAATTAAAATTATTCCATTTAAAAATTTCTAAAATATGCAAAATCAAATTTTACATAATTAACATGAATTTAAACAATTTAAAAACATGTATTCATAAATCCAAAATTCACTAAATAAGCGAAACCGTGGCTCTGATACCACTGTTGGGTTCGCTATAATTGCAGGGGTATACGCAGCGAAAAATTAAAATTTTTATCAAACATAAATTTAACCCATTTAATTCGAAAGTGATTTTAACGATCGCGCTTATTCAAGTGAATATATAAATAAATATAAAATCAGATTATACCTTTCGTGCACTCCGGTTGTTGTAGGGAATGAAGCAATCAATTGCTTATCCTGAACTATCAGAACTCGCAGGAATCCAAGTGTCTCCCCTCTATCAGGCCCACGATACGGAAAGCAACACCAATCAAAAGGATTCGCTAGTATCCTTTTAATTGTTTACTAATCTAGAAGCGAAGTATATTTTCAAGAACAATAAAGATTGATTTTTTAAGTTCTTGAAACAATAATATGAAGAAAATAACAAGAAACTGATTTTTTTTCTTTCTTTTCTTTTCTTGAAGAGTAAAAATAGAAGACTTTAAACAAAATATTTTTGCTCAAATTTTTGAATTGAATTATGTAATTTTCATCCCTCATATATATAGGGCTGAAAATTTTAATCCTTTTCCAACTTTTGGAAAGTTTTTCTATTTTAAACTATTTCAAAACCTTATCTTATAAGGATTCCAAATCTTCCAAGAACTCTTCTCTTTTCACTCTTCTATTGTATGTGAACTAATTTGAAACTACATTAATCATCAAAATTATCTACATACATTGTTGATATTAATTTGAACTCTTCAAATAATATCAAGATAGATATATATCATATATATATATATATACTATAATTATATTTATACATAAATTAAATCTTAGTGGCCTATTTTATCCTATAAAATTGGTCACTATATTTATTTATCTATAAATATATTAATTAAATAAATCATATTTATTTAATTTATTTTCTTCATACTTTAGTGGGCTTCTTAAGTGATCCACATTTATTTTGGGCTTTGACTCAAAAATCCCCAAATCAATTCAATTGTTTAATCCCAATTTAATCAATCCAATTGATTAATTTAATTTACTCCAATTGGGTTTTCTAATCAAATTAGGTCAAATTAAATAATCCAATTACTTAATTGAATAATTTAATTTAACTATTAAATTAAATAGAACCCTTAATTAATTAATTGATCAGTATTAATTAATTAATTTCCAATCATTGGATAAAATCTAAAATTAAAAATGTTACTTTTCATAGAGATGTGTGACCCTCTTAGGTTCACTACTAAGCTAGTAGTGGGTTTGCAAACATTTGCAACTTATGAATAACAATTATTTTAATTAATTAATCCAATTAATTAATCCGCTTAGAATCAACTCCTTAATTCCAAAAACCTCACTATCCATGAAAACACCTAGCAAGTAATCATGGCAAACTAGTCTTAGGTGAAATAGCGAGTAAACCTATTTCAGTTGCGAATACCATACACGTACGGTCCTTTCGACAGTTAATCTCCTGATTGAATCTAAGGCATGGATTATAAGTCGAAACCCTAAATGATTCAATTGTTGTTATCCATTTCAAGTTCCAATGATTCTTGATGAATCACAATTCATTCTGCCTTGGCTAAGGTCTTTGAATCACGAACTATGAAAATACAGGAGATTCCCTTGTTTAAAAAGACAAGTGTCGAATTCGTTATTGGCCACTGATATGTGCTACAGACAGGGAATCCAATTCCAAGAGTAGCATACCAAAGACACGTGTTGTAGAATTCTACTTCAATACTCGAAGGTAACCCGCATCATTTTAGTGTCGTCTGTAGGAAATCCCTACCATAGCACTAAGGATATAGTCCCGAGCAAGAGCAAGAGAGACTAGTACTCAAGGGGCTTGCGTGGAGCAAGGAGCCAATGACGACAAAGTGAATCAACGACCTCCAACAACCTCCTTCCAGCATCAGGAAACACAGGCGGGACCGAAGCAACAACCCTCAGTGGAAGGACCTCACCTGGAGACGGTGATTCGCTTTACGCACATAGCATTGCAGTCTCTACTGGAGGACATAACCGTGAAAGCAACAGATAAGGCGATAGCTCAATACCTTGCTTAGCACCCAATTAATCCTCGTTTGCAACCCTCATCATGAGAAGAAAGTTCATGCCTTCCAGAGGCAGAAGAGTTACTTGAAGAATGAGCAAAGAGAAGGGAGATCCTTGAAGAGATGACCAACGGTAAGTTTCACCTGAGCAAGCAGCCGACGCCCAGCTTATCAAGGTGGAGGAGTCTCGCTCCGCCCATCATTCCAAGAGCAATGCTTGTTTGCTAGCAATGGTGTAGCATAGAAGAAGTCATGTTACTGCAAACATTTTGGCTAAGCCCCTCCCTGCAGGAGTAAAGATTTCCATCCTTCTGGAGTATGGTGGAGCAGGAGACCCGCATGAGTATCTGGATAAGTTTTATGCCAAGATAGATTTATATGACATGAGCGATGCTACATACTACAAGGTCTTCCACACAACACTTGTTAAGAGAGCATTGACGTGGTTTAACCAGTTGCCAATGGGATCTATCACCGGGATAGACCAACTCACTGAAAGCTTCTTGCATCAGTTTTTCCATAAATAGGAAGTACCCTAAGACCATAGCTCATATCTTCATAATAAAGAAGAAAGAGGGTGAGACTTTGAGAGAATACATGTAACATTTCATAGAAGTAGTTAATGAGTACCACTCGTCCGTCGTAAGCTCTTAATAGGAATCTTGCAGCAAAACCTTCGCTAAGGAAGGCTCGTGGAGTCAATTGTTGGAAAACCACCCACATCTTTGGAAGAACTTCTATCTTAGGCAGAGAAACACGTACACATACATGAGGCGATACATCCACATGTGGGAGCTAAGAGAACAAAGAAAGATAAAGAGAAACCCAATTTCAAGAAAGTAGAGTAGCGTAAGTTTGATTATCGTCCGTACATTTTCCTGAATGCTCCGCTCACTGAAGTGTTGCTGACAGCTTAGTGACAAAGCATAATCCAACCTCCTAGAAAGCTTAAAGAGAACACTCGATGGGAGCATTGTAACAAGTACTGCTGCTCTCATTGTGATAAAGGTCATACCACGAAAGAGGTGAGAGTAAAAATGATAAGGAATTTAAACTAGATTCCGTAACATTTATCATTTGGACAATAGCTACATAGAGCTTAAAAACTTTGAAAATTAATGAACAAATAATATATATATATATATATATATATATATATATATATATATATATATATATATGAGTATAAACTGGTAAGTTTCACACATAATTATAATTTTACAACCATTTCTCAAGCTCTCTTTTAAAATCAAACAGAAGAATTATCCTAAATTTATTGTTCATATATTTTTTTCAGGACATTCTAAAATAAGATTTAGTTTCTTAAAATAATTTTTTCGTAATTTAACTTTTCAATTAAAAAAATAAAATACGGTTAATTTTACTTTATCCCCGTCTACTTTTGATGAATATGATTTTATCTCCTATACTCTCAATTGTCTCATTTTACCCACTCTTATTTTGTCTCATTTTATCCCCTTGTACTCTCATTATCTCATTTTACCCCATATATTCTAAAGAAAATAACCAAATTACCCTTGCCTACTATTTATAATAAAATTACTTTATGTTCTAAGATTAATATACTTGTATTTATATTCTAATAATTTTTTCAACTTAATTATTTAACACTTAACATTAAATTCATTTAAACTTTTATTGTACATAAATTTTAATAGTTATTTTTTTATTAAACATAGTTTCTACTAAATTTCTATGTTGTATGATATTTTTTATTACTTAATACATTTTACTTATAAATTTTCTACTTATCGTAAATATAAAAAATATATGACATACTTCTAAAAAATATTTTTAAATACGTAAAATTAGTAATAATTTTTTTATTGTTCATGGAATTATCAAAATTTCATAAAAATAATGTTAAATTAAAAAAAAATTATTTTAGGTATATTTTAATACTATTAAATAGATTATAAATAGTTGAATTATCATAATTTAATAGATACAATATTCAATTTAAAAAATCATAGTCATTTTAGTACTTTAGTTTTATTATTATTACTTGATTATAATGATTATTTTTGAATTGAAGTTTCTATGAACTTATGATGAATTCATTAATAATAGCAATTACTAATATTTTATGTATTTAATATAATATTATTTTGAAATATTTTATATAATTTTTAAATTTATAATGAGTATAAAATTCATAAGTAAAGTGTATTCCTATTATATAGTAGTTTAATAGAAACTACGTAAAATTTAAAAATAAAATCACAATAAATTTTTAAATAAATTTATATTAAGTGTTAATTAATTAAATTAATAAATTATTAAAATATAAATACAAGTCTATTAATTTTAGAATATTTTAAAGTATTTTTATTATAAATAACATGTAAGGAAAACTTGATAAGTTTTTTTATAGTATAGGGTTAAACTGAGACAATAAGAGTATAATGAGATAAAGTGAGATAAAATGAAAATATAAAGGGGTAAACTGAGATAATTGAGAATACAAGGGGTAAATTGATACTTAACAAGAATTGAGGAGGGTAAAGTGGAACAAGTCGAAAATAATATGATGCTACTAACTCTCTATCATTATTTTTAAGAATAATAAAATAAAATCACATTAAACATACACTATTTTAACTCTCATCTAAAATTCCTTATGAGATCAAACTAAATCTTTAATTTTTGGGATGAAAGGACTATTTTCATGTCATTTTCTTCACCAAAATTCAATTTCTAATACCTTGGATTGTGTAACTCTTGAATAAATCGATTACAATAAACTCAATTCATATATTCTCAAAGGATAAAAAAGAGTGAGCGAGTGAAAACCACCATCCTCCCATAATTTTATGACCTTAACAGACGTACCCAATCTAATAATTATTCACCCTCTATGATCTTAACTATTAATACATATCCCTATGTGTTTTACAAAGACCCTATTATCTTTAACTAAAATTGAATATCTACACACTGTAATGCTTAGCAGTTTAATGAATCAAGGGCTGACTATTTCACTGGTTTTCACGGGCAGAATTGCAAGAGCGTAGACTCAGCCTTCATTTCAAGAGGAAAACAGATTAACGAGGCTTCGTTCTTTCTTCTAGGACATCAGAATTTTCAACGTCTAGGTGTTGTTCCTACTTGTTTGCTGCAACATGTTTGCCACGAGACTTCATTCTTCATGTTTTTTTAGCTTCTCCATTAAACGTCTTGAATTTTTTTTTCTTCTTAAAGTAAGAAAGTAATACTCTTAATTTTATTGAGTTATTTTGTACAAGTGTAATTACTCTTTATTTCCTACTTTTGAATTTGTAAGAATTTACTTTTATTTTGATGATTAATATATTTGTGGGATGTATGAACTCCACATCTAAGCCCAAGTGATTTTATTTAAAAAAAAATAAAAAATACATACTCATATCTGTCAATATCTAAATAAGTGTGTTGCGTGACAAATTGCACGACAAACGTACACAATAATTACTCTGTTTTATTAATTGGGTGTCCACAGAGAGAAAAAGCTACACGTCTGCTCAAAATGATTGCAGGTAGTGGATTCTTTATCCACATTAATTCTTTGACTTTCTTTTATGAACAAAAAATAAGCACGAAAAATGATGTACAATTATTCACTTGCATAAGTAGGATGAAATCTTTAGATGGATTAGTATAAAATATCTAGTTTATTTAAAATCATTGGATAAATGAAGAGGATGGTTGGGTCGAATATTTTGTATCTAATCCATCTTAGTAAATAAACATGCTTACCTCATTTACAACAAATCTAAGTTAAGGTTATTGCAGTAAAAACTCATAAAATTTAACTATTCCACATCACCAAATATCAATAGCACATGTCAAGCTTATGGTGTAGCTGCCACATCTAAGGGGAAAAAATTTGAATTGGTTCGTAAATGTGGATATAATAAATTATTCTAATAGTTTGACTTTTTATAAAATTTGAATTTTTTAAATGAGTCGGGGTATGGATCTTTGCTCCGGTGGTTTTAAGTTTCTCTTATACATTCGGGAATGATGACTACAATCAAATATGAAGTTATGATCATATAGTGAATGAAATTGATATAGACACTATAGGATAACCATTCGCAAATTGAGAAGAAAATTGAACCAGCCAATATAGAGCTAATTTTGGTAACCCTTGTCCCTTGTAGGCCAAAATCTATTTAGGGTGCTATCAACTCTTTGGGACGGATCCAAATTGAACATTTTGGAGGCCAAGTTGCAACTGCTAATGAGAAAGTTTGAACTGATCTATGCAATAATAAACTTCTATTATAACTGAAAATAAAATAAAAAAATATAATTAAAATTTACTTTCAATCGAAAATTAAGCTAGACTTCAAATCATTAAAAATCATTTAATAAATTTGTTAAAGTGATACTTTATCATTCTTCTCTTAATGCAAGTAGCGAATGAAACAATCAATAAAATCATATTTAGGACGCTTATTTATTTATATAAAAGTGATTTTTTTTCTTTTATTCTTCTTCTTGTTATAACTTTTTGATTACTTCAACGTAAATTTTATAGAAAGTAAAAGAGAATAGAATATTATGATATGTATTTCATTAAGATCTGCAGATTTTAATAAAAATTGAAATGTGTAGGCCTATCATTTATTATACAAACCTTGAAAAAAAAATAGGGCATTGAATTTGAAATTATAATTGGACAACAATTTGAAGCGATCATCTACCAAAAATATGTATAAATTTCTATATGGCACCTCCCATATATATATATATATATATATATATAATTGATTTTATACCAAACCTTGGTTTCGTCCTATTGGTTCTAGAGCGATCAACTAAATGGGTATGGGAGACTTCTGAATTATAAAAGGAATTGCAACGAAAATATGTATATCTAACGAGGATTTTGTAATATCTATATTGATTGTATAAGCATTTAACCTTTTTGACAATTTGGGCTAACAATTTTTTACAAAATAAAGACAAGAACAAAACATTTAGTAGCATACATTCCGTGATTTGGTTTAATTTTTCACTTTTCAGCTGACTCAGAAAGATATTTTTAATTAAATTTAGTATTCAAAACGGCTATCATACATTGTCCAGTTGCCCATAACAAATTCCACAGTGCCACGAATACTATACACCTCAACTTGAATTACAATATTTAATCACCCCATGCATCATGATTGAGCTAATTAAGTCCCAACATTTGGCAATTATCAGCCGTCAGATCACTGCTGACTCATCTGAGCCCACGAGTAACCGTCACAGTGGTGCCAATCACACATCAGAAAGTCGACGTGGAGATACTTCAGCACATTAATAATTGTAACATGACAGATAACTCACTATTTCATCATCCACTGATTAGAAAGAACGTGTCCTACGTTGTTCTTAATTGTCCAAAATGTTACTTTCGTATTTCTCAAATTTGTAGATTTATTTATTTTTTTAACCTCTTAAAGTAAGATAAATGAAATAAAATTATGTTTTTTGAAATTATACTCTCAATCACTACTTTAAAAATATTAATATAAAACTATACAAAATATTATATATTTATTTAAATTTTTTATTCCGAATCGAATTTTAACATTCAAATCAATCACATATGACAAGAAAGTTGCATTAGTCATTTAATTGATGTAAATTCCAAAATAATTAATTATAAAATAAATATTATTGCACTTATCTTGTAATTCATGAGTTGACAATTTTTTTCCCCTAAAATTATATACTAAGTTACATTTGAGTTAATTTTTTAATACTAAAAAAGTATATAAACATAGTAACACGAGTTGTCATATTAAATTTGTCTCCACAAAAAAGCTTTTAGACTTTTAGTGCTCTGTCATTTTCGTTCAAGCCAGGCAAATGCTAGTAGGGTTAATTATTAAAAGATAATTGACAAGATAGTTTAATAAAAAATTATGAGAAATGACATCATTTTTACTTTATGAGATGCAACGAATCTTATGAGTTTACATTGATAGTTATAATGTCATAGAAGATGTAAAGAATAGATAATCAAGTATTAGCAGTATAACAAAAATAAAAAATAAAAAATAAAAAGAAAAAAAAGACACTAAGTAGTTAGCATGAAGAAAATATATATTTTGCCTGTGTATATAATGTTAAGGACAAATCTTGTTTAAATTCAAATTAGCAAAATTATTTGAGATTCACTCACAAATAAAAGTGATTTATTATAAGTAGAGTTAAAAATAATTTCAATTTCAAATATATTATTTAATAATTTGTATAACCAAGCATTTACATATGCTACAATGATAACAATATTACAACTCAAATATTTCTAATCTCCACAGCAGTCGATGCTTATTACCATTTTCATTTCAATTTATGATTTTCTTAGTCAATTAGTAAAATGGAAAATCACCAACGTGTAGAAAAAGCATGAAGTAGGTAGGTGGGCTGGCATGGCGTGGAACCGACGTGGCAATCCGTTCGACGGTTAGCATATCGACCAAATCAAGGCTGAACCCTCTTTTCTACCGTTGGATTTAACTTTTGTACAGTCATAACAAGAAACGGAGGGAAATGGAAGGTGTAACTCACTCACCAGCATCATCAGCCATGATATTCACAGTTCCAAACACCCACTACTATAAATACCCCCATTTCTCAACGCTTCTCTTGCATTCACTTCTCCTTTCTCATTCTTTCCTCCTTTGCTCACCTGATATCTCCATCAGGCAAAGGAGTCATTCTTCCTTTCCGCATTTTTTTTTGCTTAATAACGTTCCTGCTTAGAGGGTATGTCTTCCACTGCAGCATTTCGATCTTTTTGTGTTTCTTTTGGTTTTAGTAAGATAATTTGCTCGATTCTGTAATGGGACTGTGAGCTTTGATGTGGGTTTTTTCGTTTTGGAAGTTTAGCAGATCTCTGAATTTCATTTTTCATTGATACTTTATTCTTTGAAGTGTTTGAGCTAATTTTTGTTGCAGGGTAGTGAGGTAGAACATAAAAAGGCAATTGAGAGAAAGAATTAGCCATGACGATCAAGCCAGCAGTTCGGATTGCGGATAGGAAGCTGGTGGTGAAGGAGCGGACTATACTCGCCAACGTGCCGGAAAATGTGGTGGCCACCTCCGGCGCGGTAGCGGGGATGGTGGAGGGAGTGTTTTTGGGGTGGTGTTCGACCAAGACAGCAGCCGCCACGTGGTGCCGCTCGGGACACTGCGTGATGTGCGGTTCTTGGCTTGTTTTAGGTTCAAGTTGTGGTGGATGGCTCAAAAAATGGGGGACAAGGGTCGTGATATTCCACTGGAGACTCAGTTCTTGCTGGTGGAAACAAAAGATGGATCCCATTTGGAATCGGATATTGATGGGGATGAGGAGAATAAGATTGTTTACACGGTGTTTCTGCCTTTGATTGAAGGGCCCTTTAAAGCTTGTCTTCAGGGGAATGATGGAGATGAGCTAGAATTGTGTTTGGAAAGTGGGGATAGTGATACTCTTGGGTCGGCTTTCACCCATTCGGTGTATATTAGTTCGGGAACGGATCCATTCGGGACAATATACGAGGCAATTAAAGCAGTTAAATTGCATCTTGGGACCTTTAGGCTGAGGAATGAGAAGAAGTTGCCTGATATTGTGAATTACTTTGGATGGTGCACATGGGATGCTTTTTATCAGGAGGTGACTCAAGAGGGGGTGGAAGCTGGTCTCGAGAGTCTTAAGGCTGGCGGCACTCCTCCAAAATTCGTCATCATCGATGATGGTTGGCAGTCAGTTGCATCTGATGAACACCAACAACAACAGCAGCAACAGCAAGAACAACAGCTTGGGCAGCCACAGCTGCTGAGGCTGACCGGAATTAAAGAAAACGCAAAATTTCAAAAGGAGAACCCATCAATCGGGATCAATAATATAGTGAACATTGCGAAAGAGAAGCACGGATTGAAATATGTGTACGTGTGGCATGCCATCACGGGCTATTGGGGTGGTGTGAGGCCCGGGGTGAAGGAGATGGAGGAGTATGAATCAGCTATGCAGTATCCAAAGTTGTGCAAGGGGGTGATGGAGAATGAGCCAGGGTGGAAAACTGATGCAATTGCACTGCAGGGTTTGGGTTTGGTGAATCCCAAGAATGTGTACAAGTTCTACCATGAGTTGCATAGCTATTTGACTTCTGCTGGTGTAGATGGGGTGAAAGTAGATGCCCAGTGCATATTGGAGACCCTTGGGGCTGGTCTTGGAGGAAGGGTTGAGTTGACCAAGCAGTATCATCAGGCTCTTGATGCATCTATTGTGAGGAATTTTCCTGATAATGGGTGCATTGCCTGCATGAGCCACAACCTTGAGTCACTTTACTGGTATGCTTCAATTCTTTCCTTGAAATATTGATATTTGACAATTGTCTAAACTTTAGTGAATGTGATCTAATTTTCAGCTATACAATGGAAAGCCAAATTTTTTTGCTACTCTACCACAGCTTCATTTATGGACAATCTTAGTATTTATCAATTGTCTTAGTATAGATTTTCAGATCCCCTGTATCTTGTCTTAGTATAGATTTTCAGATCCCCTGTATCTGGTTAATTTTATGTGCTCTTAAATTTATCCCTTCTGGGAGATGATCCATCACAGATCTATTTCAAAAAATGTAATATATGGTTGCCACTTTGTCATCATCATGCTGATGGCAAACTATTTTGTTCATCTGGTTGAGATAATATAGGATAATTCTGACCATGTTTTTGTATTATGGAAAATTCTTGGAACAACGAGACAAACATGTGATTAGTTTATTGAAGACTATTTAGGATAATGAGATCTTTTCATACTTAGAGTGACAAGTAATGTACACGCTTTTCTTCTTAATTACATGTGAAATTGCTAGTTCAACTTAGAAAAGCTCTGGTGTTCTGTTCTGATGATTGGATGGAACAGCTCAAAACAAACTGCTATTGTGAGAGCATCTGATGATTTCTACCCGCGAGATCCTGTATCACATACCATCCACATTGCCGCTGTTGCATATAACAGTGTCTTCATAGGAGAAATAATGCTACCTGATTGGGACATGTTCCATTCTCTCCATCCAGCGGCTGAGTACCATGGATCAGCCAGGGCCATAAGTGGTGGAGCTGTCTATGTTAGGTAAGGGGTCTCAGCTAGTCACCTTTTTCATGGGTACATTCACCTTATGATCGATATTTGATGTCTCATATGTACATTAAAATGCTAATAATCGAGTCCACATGTAATAGTGATGCACCCGGGAAGCACAATTTTGATCTATTGAAGAAGCTTGTTCTGCCAGATGGTTCCATTCTCCGAGCCCGGTTGCCCGGTCGGCCTACTAAAGATTGCCTATTTTCTGATCCTGCTCGTGATGGTGTTAGGTGAGGATTCTCATTTTTCACTTTTGTACTTTAGTCCAAGTACTTTAGTTCCATCATGACATTGAATCTGACCTATATTTAGGCAGTTAGTTGAAAGTGCAGCAACAGTCATTCAAAAGTTGTATTCTGTCAAAAGTTAATCATCTCCTACACATGTTCAGCTCACGCTAAATTAATTGTGTCATTCCTGGTCAGTTGTCAAATTCAAATAGGGGTTTTGAAACTTAATATGAACTAGAATACATTCTAAATTGGATATATTTTCTGAGTAATTCTTGTTCTATGTAGCCTGTTGAAGATATGGAACATGAACAAGTATACTGGAGTACTTGGAGTATACAACTGTCAGGGTGCAGCATGGAATAGTGTTGAGAGGAAGAACACATTCCACCAAACTAATTCTGAAGCAATAACAGGCTACATCAGGGGTCGAGATGTCCATCTCATTTCAGACGTCGCCTTGGACCCCAACTGGGATGGAAATGTGGCTCTATTCTCCTACAGTAGTGGTGTCCTCACCACTCTGCCATACAATGTTGCCATGCCAGTCTCCCTCAAGGTCTTGGAGCATGAAATTTTCACAATTACACCAGTTAAGACATTGGCACCTGGGTTCAGCTTTGCCCCATTAGGCCTCATTGACATGTTCAATTCTGGTGGAGCAATAGAAGGGCTCAAATATGATTTGAAGGCTGCTCCACAATTATATGAGCTGGAGAACGGATATGAAGGGGAAGGAAATGCTGTTTCTGGAGAGAGAGTCGAGAACTTGAGCTCAGAGGTCATAGCTGTCGTATCCATGGAGGTAAAGGGCTGCGGTCGTTTTGGTGCTTACTCGTCGACTAAGCCTAGAAAGTGCACAGTGGGATCATCCGTGGTTGACTTTGAATATGATTCAGCCTCTGGCTTGGTGACCTTAAGCTTGCGCGAGATGCCTCTTGAGCATCGGAAAGTTCACAATCTTGAGATTGAATTATGAATTTATCATTTTAAGGCTAGACTCTGAGAAGGAGAAGAATTATGAAGCTATCAGGATTTTTACAGAGGTGATATAGCTTCCCTCTGCTCTCCATATCCCCTTTGGGGTTCATGATTGGCTTTGTAACCGGCGGGGAAAATAGCATTCCAATGACTTTTCATCCCATGTCCACTGAGAACCCCGAATCTGCGTGTACCCTAAATTCATATTCCTGCTAGGAAGAAGCTCTTACAGTATAATTATGTCAATTGCATATAGAATTGTGATATTTCTCCCATCTAATGGGGAATGTTGTCCTTTGAGTTACTGATGGTATCTATTATAAACAATAAACATAGTTTTTCCTATTCCAACGCTAATTTTTTGGTTATGAGAAAATATCAATAAAGATCAAGAAAGTGGCCAACATGCTAAGCAAGCTTTATAAATTGAGTTGCTATATGATGCTTAATTGATGTTAGAAGTAACATTATGATGTAATACTCTGATATGGTGCAAGGTATTCATCTTCAATTGATGGAATTAAAAAAATGAATTTTATAAATTTTTGGAGAAAATTTACAATTTATATTTGAATATTTAATAGTTGATTCACTAACTAAATGCTAATTGGAGAGGATTCACTTTCTCAATCCAAGAGCTTCAAAGTGCATTGATTTTCTTCAAAAACTGGATCACAATCTCCTCCTTAATTCAAGCCCTCATTATGCACATTAATATCTTATAAATTTAAGGCCGGCCGCCCCCCCTTCGCCTCTTCTCCATACATCTCTTTTTCTAATACTTTTAGAATTAGTTAAAAGAGTAGAAGGTGATGATGGTAAGGGGGTGATTTTTTCTTATAAAAAATCATTCCCTCCAAATTTTGAATATCTGAGTTGGGTCACACTCTCCTCAACTCAGTTCTCATGGGTGAACTTAATTCAATTTTCCTACATCTCCCATTTGTACATGAGTATTGGATCTTTGTCTAGTGTGATTATAGTTATATGCCACAAATTTCATACAATCAAATGGATCATGTGACCGAGCATATCAAGTAAGAGTTTAGAGTCATACATCGCTTAAGGATAAATAGCAACTCAATTCCAAAAATATGAGGATAGGTTAACTTACTATACCCCAAACTTCTTTTGCTATACCAATCAACGTATCTCTTATCACTCACACAATATATACAAGAGCATATTTTATTTGAAACAATGCTATGTATTCACATTTATTTTAGAAACAACTGAGGTAAACATAATTGGCAGGCTTGTGAATATAAGATAGATGTCAGTAAAAAATAATATTCTGTCTTACTAGAATCTCTCAACTTTACTATAGCTGCTTTTTTAGACTAGTATCGTATTACCGAATCATCTATGATTATAATAACATGCTAATAGCAACACTAAAATAAAACTTCAAGAAGCAATTGAAAGTTTTAAGGATATAAAATAAAATTAGATAAATCTCCGGATTTCACACAATGAGAAAGCATGGATTTATTAACTCATTATCTAAATGGTCATATTAGCACACATTGTATGAAAACATGTGCTACAATGCATTTCATCCTACTTGGAAGTGTATATCTTTCATTCTAAAATAACACATCGTATAGGTTTTTAGTTCAAATGTGTCTCAAGACTTAACTTGAGGTTTCTTGTTGTTTTCCTCCATAATTATAACAATTTTAAGAAAACTCACATTTGACTGCTAGACAAGTTCAATGGATTATGGGAAATCCCTTTCACTTATAAAAATCTCAATTAGTAATCTCATCTTAGTAATTTTACCAAGGTAGCATGCGTATGAATTGTTCTCAACAAAATAAATATTGCCTCATCTCTGATGCTACTCAACATCAAAGGCAATTGCTCGTGTGAGAGAGCCAATCTCAACTTATCCGACATACCTTTAAGTTGAAGACATATCTTATAAAAACTTGTTTACATATAAAACTTATTCAAATGTTATAACAACTATGAGGAAAACATAATAAACATTCTTATGTTCAATTACAATTAAATTATACGGAATCTAAAAGACATAATATGACCCATAAAGATATCTCTAGGTATTGACTTAGTAAGAGGATCAGCTACCATCAGATGCATAGACATGTATTTCAAAGTCACCTCTTTCTTTTCAATTATATATTTGATAATTATACTTTGTATCTATGTGTTTGGTTTTGCCATGGTATTTGGGATCTTTAGTGAAGCAATAGTTAATTGATTATTGCAATAAATCATCACAGATCCCACACAACTGCTTACTATCCCAAATGATATAAGAATCTTCTCAACCAAACACCTTCTTGTACTGCAGAGGCATATGCCAAAAATTATGTTTCCATTGTGGATATTAATACACAAGTTTATTTATTGCTTCTCCAAGAGATAGCACCATCATTTAGCAAGAAAGCATACCAAGAGGTGGACTTACATTCATCTACATCACCACCCGTGTCAGCATCTTGTTGGGTTCGCATAAACTTGGGATGTAATGCAGTAGAAATTTAAAAATTTTAAACATGCATAATTAAATAAAATCATGCAATCTCAAATTCGATGCGATTAATCGATTTTACATCCAAATTATTCGCTTATAAGATAAACAAAAGTTTCATGAATATACCTTTGTCAAGCACTCCTTTTGTAGAAGATGATTAGAGCGATTCTAATTGCATTTTTCTAAATCAAAATTGGGTTCGCTGTAGGAATCTAAGCATCTTACCTCTGACGGTATCCACACGATGAGTAGGATCATAATTCTACAAACTTGCTAGAGAACATAGAATTCCTATTTCTAATCTTAAATTTTGGGAGTGTAGATTAATTTCAATGTCAACAAATGATAGAAAAATTAATCTAATTATCAAGATATATAAACCAATTGATCGAACAAAGAAGGGTGTCTGTAATGCTTATGCTTAGGAGGGTCGATTTTTTTCTTCAACAATTGACCAAGAATTCGGTCTCTCTTATGTGGTGTATTTATACACCTCTTAGATCTTACCCTAATCCTATTAGGTATCCAATACCCTTTCTTATTTTATCTCAAGCTAGTTTCCATCTAAGAGAGCCTTCAACTTTATTCCTTATAAGACTCTATGTCTTAATTGATTTTCATCTAAGACAGGGAGTCTTTAGTTCTTCAATTAAAGACTGTTAATAGGTTTCTCCTACAAGTCCATTAACTTTGAGCTTGCTTATTAATTAATCTCCATTAATTAATTAAATCCAATTAAATTGGTTTTATAAGACTGCCTAAGTAAATTAGAGCAAATATAAATAATTCTATTATTTATATTAGTTAAATTAATTTAACTCCTTAAAATAATTGAAGGTTCATTAATTAATTGATCCAATCAATCAATTCATTAATTCTAAAAAGCCCCTAATCTTTTTTTAGGTCTAATTAAATATTTAACTGGATGATTTAACTCTTTAAATCAATTATAGCTCTAAGAGAATTAATCACCATTAAATCCAACTCCATGGATAATATTCTAGATAGAAGTGTTCCATCTCATTTTGTGTGTGATCTATTAAGTTCACAATTAAGATAACAGTGAGTTTGCAACTATTGCAACTTAGTGAATAAAAATATATTTTGATTAATTAATCAAATTAATTCATTCGTCATGAAATTAGATTTTTAATTCCAAGAACCTCACAAGCTAAGGGAAGCACCTAGCAATACATCTTGACTACTAAGTCTTAGGTGAATTTAGCAAGCAAACCAATTTCCATTATAAGTACTGTGTGAGTCTGGTCCTTCTGTCAACTAACCTTCCGATTAAGTTTTAGACATGGATAGCTAGTCGAAACCCTACTTGACTAAATAACTATGATTTTATTTCTACTTTTATTGACTCCAAATGAATCACTTTCTTGGCTAAAGACTTCTAAATCACGGACCATGGAATGCATTTGAGATTCACCTATTCTACTAGATAGATGACGAATGATTTGTTGACAACTCACTATTTCCATACATGAGGATATACCCAACTTAAACCCCTTATTATTGTTATGCAATAAGGAAATATATTAAAGCATATGATATCGTGCACAAGACTACCATGGTACCTCAAGATAAGAACTAATTAATGCCCTATCGTAATTAGAAAATTCCCTATCAACAAATAATATTTTCGATTAAGAATTTTCTAGGGCCTGTTCGGTGTACTCGTTTCTCAACGAGCACCCACACACATGCACCGGCATCCCATGCTGATGCCTATGGAGTGAGACATCCTCTTTTCGAGCATGCATCATGTGCACGAGTCTTACGGGCTTATTAATGTCCCATTTCAATAAACCCTCAACTTGAAATTTATTTAAGACCATAACCATAGAGGCATGTTCCATAATTGCCATCATATGCACGACCATGCCCTATAGTTAAGTATGGTCTGGGGACTTTACCTAATTATTTAAGTGCAATTAAAAATTTTTTTTGAATACGAGTGTTTAAACAAGAGTATAATAACAACTACTAATTAACATGTCGGGTACTACTCTAGTAATTAAGCCCATCTTCTCAAGATATCCTTTGAATACCTTTTGTGCTAAGGGCTTACTCAGTAGATCTGCTATATTTTTTATTGAGGCAACTCTCTCCACTTTGACATTGCCTCTACTAATGATCTTCCTAATCAGATGGTATCGCCTCATGATGTGCTTGGATCTTTAATAAGATCTTAGCTCATTTGCTTGAGCAATAGCCCCATTGTTATTGTAGTATAGAGGTATTGGATCAATAACGGATGGAACTATAGCTAATGCTTGGACAAAGTTCCTTATCTAAATAGCTTTTTTCGTAACATCACATGCAGCGATGTACTCACCCTCGATGGTGGAATCCACTATCGTATCTTACTTGGAACTCTTACAACTCACTGCCCCAGCTTTATGGTGAATATGAATCTGGACATTGACTTTGAATTGTCTATATCAGACTAAAAACTAGAATCTTTAAAGCCTTTTAGTTTTAATTCTCTATTGTTGTACACTGTGAATAGAACAGAGCCTTAGTTCTTTGTAAGTGCTTGAGGTTTGCCTTTATGGTTTTCTAGTGTTGTTCGCTTGGATTGGACTAATATCTACTTGTGACACTTAGAGTATGTACAATATCAGGTCTAGTACATAACATAGCATATATTATTCCTCCAATAGCGGATGTATAAGATACGTGAGTCATCCTCTCTTATTCCTCAGGAGTCTTTAGGGATGTAGACTTAGAGAAAGGAATACCTTGACTTATTGGTAGGAATCCCCTCTTAGATTCTTCAATGCTAAACCTATTTAGCATCATATCTATGTATATGAATTTTGATAGTCCAATTATTATTTTAGGTCTATCTCGATAGATCTTAATCCCCAATACGTATGATGCTTCTCCCAAATCTTTCATGGAAAATTGAGTGGACAACTAAGCCTTAATTGACTGTAACCTTCTTACATCATTGCCAATAAGTATGATGTTATCAACATAAAACACAATAATTGTAGCTCCCAGTAACTTTCTTATACTCATATGGTTTATTTGGATTCTTGAGGAAACCAAAGGACTTGATTGCCTTATTGAATTGGATGTTCTAGTTTCAGAAAGCCTATTTGAGTTCATAAATAGATCTCTGAAGCTTGTAAACTTTTTGCTCTCTTTCTTTAGATATGAAGCCCTCTGGATACTTTATGTAGATCTCTCCTCAATGTTGCCATTGAGGAAGACGATCTTCATATCCACATGCTGTATCTCGTATTCAAAATATGTTGATATGGCTTGCAAGATCTGAATAGATTTAAGCATCACCACTAGTGAGAATGTTTTCTCATAGTCAAGAGTATAACCTTTTGCAACCAGTTATATTTTATAGGTCGCTACCTCACTATCTACTCCAAATTTCCATTTGCAGACTCATTTACAACTAGTGGGTATAATACCCTATGGTGGGTCCACTAAGGTCTAAACCTTATTGAAGTACATGGAGTCCAATTTGGATTGTATGACATCCTATCTTCTTCCTTGATCAATTTTAGACATCATTTTTCCATAGTTCCTTGTATCATTATCCAAGGGTTGCCCCTCGTGTTGTTCTCTAAAAAAATGCCATACCTCTCATGTGGCCTTGAAATTCTTTCGAATCTCCTTGGAAGATGTGTGATAGAAATGTTGATTATTGGTAGTTCTGGCACTACTGCCTCTTGTAGGACTTGTTGTGGCCCTTGTACTTCTTTAAGTCACCATTTCTATCTATTAAAAATGCCTCCCTAAGGAAGGTGGTATTCTTCAAAACAAACACTTTTTGTTTGTAAAAATAGTATCCAACTAATTCCTTTACATACCCCAAAAGTTTTCATAAGATGGATCTACTATCCAACTTATCTTCCACTTACTGCTTTACATAAGCAGGGCAAACTCATATTGTTAGATATTTGTAAGAAGGGTTCTTGTTTACCATGTCTCACATGGTGTTTTAGCTACCGACTTAAACTACAACTTCAAGATTGCAAACCTAAGTGCAGGTTGTGTCAAGTAATAAATTTTTTATGAGTCCGAGGTCGATCTACAGGAAAGTCGTCTGAAGAATTCAGGATTATATTTTTAAGAAAAAAATAAAGATGGGCTTAATGTGATTTAGAATATATAAAAAAAATAATATATGCTATAACAAAAAAAAACCAAAGTAATAAAAGTACTGAAGATTAGGAATCCACTCTTGAGTTTTAGATAGAGAAACAATTATTTATTCTTTTTACCTCTGTTAATTGCCACTATTAGAATTCATACATAATGAAGGTTTCAATACGAAAATATTATCAAATAGCTCACACAATAAGGTAATCATGATATTGTCTTACTATTTATAAATTATCTCTTAAAACCAATACTTATTTATGGGATCAAGTATTTATACACACATTTGTCTACAACAAATTAATGTTTGACGTTAGCGGTTGGTGTAGTAAAACTAAATACCTAGTTAAATAAATCCAAGTATTTATTGTGCCACTGGTGATACATAAATCAAGAATCACCACAAAACAACTATGGTTTAGATCAAAACTCAAAACAATAATACAATATACTTAAATATTTTTTACCCTTATAACCGTTCCTCTTCCTCCATCAAGAGGTTCACCCTTTATCCTCAACAAAATGAAATTTAGAAAGACATAATAAAAGCATAAAAGACTAAAAATAGAAGAGAAACTAAAAAATACATTACTATTACTACTAGAAAATTTATATTACTAGAAAACTATTAGAAAACTTACATTACTAGAATACATTACTACTAGAAAACTTAGCTTAAAGAAACCTTCTATCCCCCCACTCTTACAAGCTTAACACATGACGTATTTATAGTACTTGGAATATGTTAGAGGCTAAACATATAATGGAGGAGTTAAATAATCAAGTGGTGTGCTAGTTGCTAAGAGTTGGTAAGTTGTTACACCAAATCCTCTAAATTCTTACATGCCTAATTAAATTGCATTTTTAGGTTGGATACAACTAGATTTTGATGATAAGTAAAGAACAAAAGTTGTATATATTTCTGTTATGATATATTTTCATATGTCATTTGTAAAATTGGGCTACTTGATAAGGGAGATATGGTCAAATTACCAAATCATGTCCAAGAGCCATCCTTCAACATCAGCAGTACATTTTAGCATATGTTTTTAACCATGTTGACATATTTTCTCACCATCTTGTCTTCCAAAAACTTGTTTTATTTGCCTCTTGTGTATAACATATCCAAATTTCAACCCAAAATCAATTTTGGCTTAGGTAATATAACCCAATTGGTAAAATAAGTCAGGACTAGGCTGAACTCTGATATGAATTTTTGATGATCCATTTCGTACAACCAATTGGACAATTTTATTTCTATAATCAAAACTAAATTGACCTACACTATAAAAAATTTGTAGTTCTATCTCTTGGATTTTAAATATATCAATATTCAGGTCCATAGGGCTTTTGAACATTAAGTTATGCCCACAATATAAAAACTGCACAAGTTTGGAAACATGCTTCTTTTGAATTAATGCAAGCACAACAATCACTTGCAAACACCAAGTAATTTTTTGCATATATTTTGATCTACACATGATGGAATTATGAAAAAATGGTCATTTTTTTCTAAATGTGATGCTTCTTTGATCTAATGAAATATTATTTCCCAATTTGCTCATGACACGTATTGTCTTTTTTTGCTCTTTTTGATCTCTTTTTGCTCATTGATTCCCTAACACACAATATTAATAAAACTATAATATTAACAAGAATAAAATAAGCAAAGTATAAAAGATTTTGATACAAAAATATATCAAAATATGCACTTATCAAATTCCCCCACACTTAACCCTTGCTCGTCCTCGAGCAAGCCTAAAACAAACTTAAACTAATCCATTTTTGTAGTAAATCATAATTGCATTTAACATATGCATCAAGCCTTTAAACACCTAGGTGGCCCATAGAAGATGAGTTATAGTCTCGTGAGGGTTTTCAGTAGTGATACCCACAAATACCTATGATAAATATCTTCCAACTATTATTCTTAGGGAGCAACAAAGTAACATGAAAATGAAATCAAACAAGTGTTGAATCTAACTCTTAGTCATGCAAAAGTGAATACATTTCCATAATAAGCATACTCAAGTGTGTGTGTATAGTTAATGTCAACAGTGACAAAATTATGCATGTTTTAAACAAATGAATTCTCATAGAATCTTACAAAAACTATCACCCAATCTCTAATGAAAGAGTTAAACATCATAGGCTCTTCCTGTGGTATAAATCTCCACTACACCAAAGGCCCCACTTGAAATCAAAAGGTTTTCAATAAAGATTATAACGTGATCAAAGGGTAGTGATATGGCTAAGAAATAAAAGGATAAGATGCAACAAAAATTTTAAAAACTTCATAGAATTATAAACATAGAGTTTATCGATGAAAAATTCTCAAACTCCATGAATTTCAACACGGGGCTCTATTGTTATTAAATTGGACCCCTTTTCATCATTCTTATTCATCTTGCAACGTCCCATTTTTAGTTGCAACTTGGAATATTTTTAGCACTTTGCATTTTTTTTATTTTTTATTTATTTATTTTATTTTATTTTGATTATTTTTAATTTTTTTTGAAGAGAAACTCCCTTACACTTATATTCTATTTCAACCTAAATTTCTTTTGTAAGCTCACTCTGTCAATGAAATGCCTCTTAAACTCCAAATTATTTTTAAAATAAGGGTTGAATAATAGTGTATTTAGACTTGGTAAAAAGATAGGGTTATCACAAAAAAATATTTATTTATTGAAAGGTTCAAAGTAACTCACTAGGGGGATGTTCTATTCGAATATCACATGGAGAACAAGCTGATTTGGTAATGGTGCTAGAAAGCCTAATGCCTTAATTATTTTTCAAATGGTGCTTATCAGTCGTTCGCCTTAACAGACCAAAAGCAAAAGTTTTAATACTCAACCCCTACATGTTGAAAATCTAATTGATGATAAGAGTGAGGGCATAAGAACTTCTTATTTTAACATGCTTGTCTTCACACTGAATAACATAACTATTTGTGCAAAAAAAATTGAGTATAATTATCGCAAAAATATATTAACCAAAGAATAATATCAAAGTTCAAAACAATACCTATCATTAATCAAACCACATTATTGATACTTAATTTTAATCAATGAAGTTAGAAGAACCGCTACGACTCAAAAAAAAATTTGGTAATTCATAATTTTTTGTTAAAAACTTCACAAACTTGCCATGTTATACAAAAAAATAGGGGCGCATCTCAAGAGTATTATAATTACCTTTTACTCTGCCACATTTTTTTATGGTTTCAACGAACTCAAAAGAAAATACGCTTGATTTTTTATGAAGAAAATACTAGAAAAACACACAATGAACACACAAGTCATGATATCAACTATCCCTTCCCCTAATCTAATCGAGACATTATCCCCAATGTCGAAAATAGATAGAAAAGTAGAGTTTAAAAGATATCACCTGAAGTGTGGCTTATTTAAAAAATAAAGATGAAACAACACAAAACACACACTATTAGATGAAACCATTAATAATAAGTATCACACACTGAGAGTCAAATTCATTTTGTGTTTTCGACCACTATCCCTGTTGGACCAATCCACATGGGCTAAGATTGGATCAGGTTCTGGCATATATGCTAGAAGTTGATCAATCAGTTAGTAAGGTGTTAGAACAGAAATAAGAATTTTTTTCGCAGACAGTGAAATTTTGAAGACTATAAAGCCCATATTTAGTTCGAAAGTGATCCCATAAATCAAGAATTGCACGTTGTACTAATCCACATGAATGCGGTTCAAGGGTCATTATAATGTGATCTAAAGACTCCTTACTTAGTCCATCCATAATGAATTTAAGTTTATCTTCTCGATTTTGAGAAACCATTTCTAAGGAATGACACTTTATGTTGCAAGTTCATATAGCACATTTGTGACAAACTTTCATTTTTTTCTCCCTTCATTTTTTTGAATATGTGCTTTTATCAAAACTAGGCATGTATCTAGTAAACAAGTTTGGAAACTCTTGTGAAAACTCACCAGCTCTTACATTTGCTTCAATTATCCATCGTATGTCCTCTAGGATGTCCTTGTGCATAAGCATCCTTAATATTTCAATCTTGGTTTTATAAATTTTTAAAATGATATTTTTAGGAAGAAAAGGAAATCGCTTCTTAAGAGTTAGAAGAATGCCACCTATTTTAAAAAGAACAAGAAAAGAGAATGAGAAAAATAGAAAAAAATTATACAGAGATTTTGATTATTTAAAAAATTGATATGTCCAACTTTAATAGCCACGGAGTACCATTATCCACCTCTTAATCGGGAAAAGAAGAAAAATAAAAGAAATAAAGCCTTCAAAACAAATAAAGTTAGAGAAAATAAGTATATATATATCTACAACACTAATCATAACAAGGGTTAGAAAGAAAAATAATTTTCTCTTGTGAAAATTAATTTTCTAGAAATGGTTTAACTCTTTATCCATTTACTTTGAATTTGTTACCATTTCTAAGATTCTCAATGTCAATCGCCATATAAGAATATACCTTTTTTATAACAAAAAGACCACTCCACCTTGATTTCAATTTTCCAAGAAATAAATGCAATCGAGAATTATAAAACAAAACCTTTTGACCAACCTCAAATATTTTTCTTGAGATTTTATTATCATGAAAATTTTTGATTCTTGCTTTATAAATTTTAAAATTCTTATTTGCATCATTTCTCAATTCTTGAAGTTCATTGATTTGCAGTTTGCGTAATTTTGAAGATTTATCAAGGTTGAAGTTAAACATTTTGATTATCCAATAAGCTTTATTTTCAAGCTCAACAGGTAAATGACAAGGTTTTCTATAAACTATCATATAAGAAGACATGCCTAATGATGATTTGTAAGTAGTTCTATATGCCCAAAGTATATCCGTAAGTCTAAGAGACCAATCTTTACGATTTGGATTAACTGTCTTTTCGAAAATTTATTTTATCTCTCTATTTGCAAGTTCAACTTGTCTATTTGTCTGAGGGTGATAAGAGATTACAACTTTATGTATGATTTTATATTTCATCATTAAAGTTCCAAAAACTTTGTTAAAAAAATATTTTCTCCCATAATTGATAATAGGTCGAGGAATTTCAAATCGACTTAAAATATTTTCTTTCAAATATTGTATCACTATTTTGTGATCATTGTTTTGACAAGGAATTGCCTTGATCTATTTTGAAACATAATCTATGGCAACCAATATGTAAAGAAAACCAAATGATAATAGAAATTGTCTCATAAAGTCAATATCCCAACAATCAAAGATTTCAATCACTAGGATAGGGTATAGAGGAATCATGTTTCACTTTGAAATAGATCCTAACTTTTGACGATTTTCACAATTTTCACAACGTTTGCAGAAAATGTAAGTGTCTTTAAAAAGAATTGGTCAATAAAATCTACATTGCAAGATCTTTGCAGCGGTTTTCTTTGTTGAAAAGCGACCACCATATGCTTTTAAATGACAAAATTTTATAATATTACCTATCTCATTGTCAGACACACATCTTCAAAAGATTTGATCAGGATAGTATTTGAATAGGTATGGATCATCTCAATAAAAGTTTTTCACCTTAGTCAAAAACTTCTTTTTGTCATGAGAGTTCCAATACAATGACATCTTTTGTGTCACAAGAAAATTAACAATGTCAGCAAACCAAGGTAAAATAGAAATATTAAATAGTTGTTCATCAAGGAAAGTGTCATTAATGGGTGTGGTTTGAAATGAATTATCACAAATAAGTCTCGACAAATAATCAACCACCATATTCTCTACTCCTTTTTTATCTCGAATCGTAATATTAAATTCCTGGAGTAAGAGAATCTACCTAATCAGTTTAGGTTTGACATCTTTTTTTGATAAAAGTTATTTCAAAGCTGTATGATCACTTAAAAAAATAATTGGTGAGCCAACAAGATAAAATCTAAACTTATCAAATGCAAAAATTACAACAAGTAATTCTTTTTCAGTTGTTGAATAATTCAATTAAGCACTATTTAAAGTTTTACTTGCATAGAAAATAACATATGGTTTCTTATCTTTTCTTTGTCCCAAGACAGCTCCAACAACATGGTCACCAACATCACACATTATTTCAAAAGGTAAAGTTCAATTTGGAGGCTGCGTGATTGGAGCAGATGTAAGCATGCTTTTAAGCTTAACCAAAATATTTTCATAATTTTAAGTCCATTCAAAAATAGCGTCTTTTTTTAGTAGATTACACAAAGGTTTAGATATTATACTAAAATCTTTGATAAATTTTCTATAAAAACCAACATGTCCTAAAAATGATCTTACCTTTTTCATAATCATTGGTATTGGTAAATTGGTAATTAACTCAATTTTAGACTTGACAACTTTAATACCTTTTGATGAAATAATGTGTCCAAGAACAATACCAGTTGTTACTATGAAATAACATTTCTCCTAATTGAACACAAGATTCTTTTCTTCATACCTGATCAAATTTTTTTCTAAATTAGATAAGCAATCGTTAAATGAATTACCAAAAATAGAAAAATCATCCATGAAAACTTCAAAAAAATGTTCAACTATGTCACTAAAAATACTAAGCATGCATCGTTGGCATGTAGGTGGTGCATTACATAATCCAAAAGGTATCATTCGATATGAAAAAGTACCAAAAGGACTTGTAAAAGTTATTTTCTCTTGATCTTCAAGTGTAATTGCAATTTGATTATACCCAGAATATCTATCTAAAAGTAGTAAAACTCATGTCCCTAAACTCTTTCTAAGATTTGATCCATGAAAGGTAATGGAAAATGATATTTTCAAGTAACTAAGTTGAGTTTCCTATAGTCAATGCACATTCGCCAACCAGTAACAGTCATAGTTGGAATTAATTCATCATTCTCATTCTTGACTATAATAACTCCAGATATCTTAGGTACAACTTGAGTAGGACTTACCCATTTGCTGTCAGAAATAGGATAAATGATTCCATTATCTAAGAGTTTAATGACTTCGTTTCTCATTACTTCTTTTATATTAGAATTTAGCATTCATTGCATCTTTGTAAAAGGTTTAGCATTGTCCTCTAGATAGATGTTGTGTGTGTAAATTAAAGGATTGATACATTTAATGTTAGCAATGATCCATCCTAAAGCATTCTTATGCATTTTAAGAGGTTTCGATCAACTTACCATCTTGGGATGCATCAAGTTTGGAAGAAATTATTATTGGAAAAGTCTTATTCTCACCCAAAAAAGAGTATTTCAAATCAACTGCAAATGTTTCAAATCAACCACAGGAGCTTTAATACTTGATGGAACATGTTGTACTGTTGATGATGAAAGTTCTTCAAACCTTAGCTTCTAAAAATATTTTTCTTGTACCTGCAAAAATTCAGAGAGATTATTAAAGTGTCTTTTTGCAAATACTTTCACTTTCACAACAAGTCTCCATATAATCTGAAGAGTTAGTAGTAGTAAAGTATTCATGAACAAGTTCCTCAATTGAATCCACTTTCTGTACTTCGACATCTTCGACAGGTTGCTTACAAACATTAAACATATTTAGTTCCAAATTCATATTTACAAATGATAACTTTAAAATACCATTCTTATAATTGATCAAAGTATTTGAAGTTGCAAGAAAAGGATAACCTAAAATGATAGGAATCTGTGTATATGTGCCACATGCTCTGTGTTCAAAATAATAAAATCGACTGGAAAGTAAAAACTTATCAATTTGTACGAACACATCTGCTACTACTCTCTTTGGAATTTTAATTAAATGGTCAACTAGTTGGAGTACAACAGAAGTTATTTTAGTTATCATAAACCTAACTGTTCATAAACTGAGAAAGATAGAAGATTTACACTAACACCAAGATCAAGGAAAACACGCTCTATTCTAGTGTTTCCTATGGTACATGAAATGGTTGGACAATGTGGATCTTTGTACTTGGGTGGAGTGAATTATTGAATGATTTAACTAACACTTTCAGTTAAAAATACTTTCTTTTGTACATGATGTTTTCTTTTGATTGTACACAAATCTTTAAAAAATTTGGCATAAGGTGGAACTTGCTTGATTTCATCCAACAAAGAAATATTAATCTTGACTTATTTAAAAACTTCAAAGATTTCAGCATTTGAGTTTAATTTCTCAATTGGTTGCAATTTTTTTTCTTTTTCATCATTTTCAAACTTACCTTCATTGTCAAGACTATTTCCATTCTTTATTTCTAGAGGTAGATTAGAAACTCTCCTTAGGATGAAAAGTCTTATCAATAACTTTTCTATTCTGAAGAGTTGTGACTGAATTAGCCTCATTGACTGAATTTTTACCTGAAGAAGAAATATGACACTGAGTGGAAGGATTAGGTTGAGGTTGAGCAAGAAATTTACCTTTTTCATGAGTATGCAAAGAAGCTATCAGTGTTGAAAGTGTGCTTTTGATCTTATTGATGGCTTGTGAAGTCTGATTATTGATGTTTGTTTGTTCATGAATAAATGCTTGTAAAGTCTCCTCAAGGGATTTTGTATGTGGAGCTCGATAAGAAGAAAAGTTCGATGACTTTTATGAATATAGCCATTAGGAACGATTATCATCCCGCCACTAAAATTGGGATGATTTCTCCATTGTGGATTGTAAGTTTCAGAATATGAAGAATGGACAGATTTTTTGAATGTATTCATGAAAATTTACTTGTATTGGAATGTTTGGACATTTATTGGTGGAGTGCCCTATAAGTTCACAATTACTACAAACTTTTTTCTCTTACGCAAATTTGATTTCCTTTATTTTTCTAAGTTTCATGGCTTCAACTTTTCTTATTAAACTAGTAATCCTAGCATTTAGATCATCTTCTTGACTAAGGTAATATTTTTCTTTATTACTATTAGCAAGATTAGATCTAATAGAACATTCTGAAGAATTAACACTATGCCATGATTGAGTGTTTTTTGCTAAATGGTCTAAATATTCTAGGGGTTCATCAGGTTCTTTATCAAGAAACTCACCATTACACATTGTTTCAACAAATTGATTTGTCTACAACAAAATCAAGATTTCACATTAGCGGTTGACGTAGTAAAATCAAACGCCTAGCTAAATAAACCTATGTATTTGTTGTGCCACTAGTGATATATAAATCAAGAATCACCACAAAACAACTATGGTTTAGATCAAAACTCAAAATGATAATACAACATACTTAAATATTTTCTACCCTTATAACCGTTCCTCTTCCTACAACAAGAGGTTCACCCTTTATCCTCAGCAAAATAAAATTTAGAAATACATAATAAAAGTAAAAAAGACTAAAAATAGAAGAAAAACTAGAGAATACATTGCTATTACTAGTAGAAAATTTACATTACTAGAAAACTATTAGAAAACTTGTATTACTAGAAAACGTACATTACTACTAGAAAACTTAGATTAAAGAAACCCTATACCCCGTGATAAGTTGGTTTTATACCGATAATTCATACATCTTTTGATTAACAATTAGTTTGTTTTCAAGTATTTTTGTTACTTTTTATCCATTTAGTCTTAAATCTTGTAGGTAATGACAATAAGAGAAGAAAATGGAAAGATATCAAAAACCTGGTTGAAATGTGAAGAATTCGAGTTGTAGTGCTATTGATGGTAGTTTTGGTATTTAAATCATATTTCTTGGAAAAAATTTCATATCACATTGATTATTAATCCATTGGAAATTCAAGAGATATATATACAACTTCTATGTTTACTACAAAATCCAATTCAGTCAATGTCAATGAGAAAAACTGCGTTTAAGAGTCAGCACTGGGCTGCAAGTTTCTAGTATGATACATCTTAGTATTTCAGGAATAACTCAGGCCACCGATGTCCTATTCAGTTGATTCAAGTTCCTATGGAACGAAAAGACATAGATTTAAAATTCATTATAAGACATAAAAATCTAATTCAGCTTATAAAGAGGTCAAAAAGCAGTTTCAATGGGTTGTACAGTGTCAAAATGCTGAAATTGAGCTGCCAGGATAGAATGCCCGGCGCCTAGGCGCCAAAACAGAGCGCCTAGGCACTGTCCAAAGCTTCCAAGATAGAATGCACAGCACCTATGTGCTGTTATTCCATGCCTAGGCCTGCCTTCGCAAAAAAAATGAGATTATTGTTTGAGCGAACAAGATGGCAATGGATGGCATGGATCATAATTTTGGCATTTTTATGAGATATACACATTAGATACACATATATATCATTACACATGTGATGCTCTAGTGGATACACTACATTGGTGGAGAGAAGAAGGAGAAAAAGCCAAGAAAAGGGGAAGAATTTCAGGTTCCTTTTGAAAAGCCAAGAAAAGTGGAAGGATTTCAGGATTTCTTTTGGAAGACTCTTGGAGGGAAGTTTAAAAGGGCAAGATCAACATCAACCAAAAGGAGAGGAGGATTGGTTCTTGGAACCAAAGAAGGTCATTGGTGGTTGGAGACAAGACCCATTCCATTTTCTGCAATTGAAGACAAGGAGTTATTCTTGGAGACAAGGAGAGCTTTAACCATTCCTTCCACTTCACAAATTGGTGAACAATTTCCATGCTCTTTCTTATTTATTTTTTGAAGTTGTATTCATCCATGGTGAACTAAACATTTATTTCTAGAGGATGATGTAACCTTATTTGATCCTATGTTTTGAATTCTAAATAATATTAGTTCAAGTTCTTCATCTTGTTTGTGTTATCTTGTTTAGTATTTCATCTTGATTAATTGATCACTAATTGAGATTGTTTGACATATGAGATTCGGCACTCGAGAGAGGAATTTTATACATGATCATAGGGATAACACAACCTAGGAATCATAGAGTTGAGAAGCTTATGAAACCTTTGAAGTTTTGAAGTAGAATTCATTGAACTTTTGTAGAGTTTTATTCTTGAATTTTTATAGAGATATCGAAATTCATGTTAGAACTCATAGTCAATTCGGCACTCGAGAGAGGAAATTGATGAGCTTAGGAATTCTTAACTTACATGTGTTGTTGACTTGAATTGATATATTTTGGAAGGAAGAACATAGGTGATAATTAGGTGAGTCATTCCTCTAGAATATCTTGTTCATAAGGTGTTTGTTATATTGTTTCTATAAACTCCATTCTTGTCTATGCATTTTTATCTTCCTTTACTTTATTTTCCAATCATCGTTCGATTCTTTAGATAAATTAGGACTATTTGAACTACGATACTTAATGCAATTTTTGATTACAATCCCTGTGGATACGATATTCAACTCACCGTTGTATTAAAACTTGACACCGTTCACTTGCGGTTAGCAAAATATTTCACGAATAAGTTTTTGCGCGCCGTTGCCGGGATTGTTTTATCATAATTGCATTAATATTGTGATGACTTAGTCTTGATTTTAGTTTAGATTGTTTTTATTTTCTTCCCATATTTTTGATGTGGTCTTGCCTTGAATTGGGTTATATATATTGTATGCATAAGGCTAGGAGTCTTGAGAAAATGGCTACTAATAGCTATCATTGGCCTTCTGAGAGGTCTTCCTTTGAAAATATTGCCGGTGTTCTTGAGGTAGATCCGTTTACACAATTAGCTGCACAAATTTCTTTTCTTTCTAATCAATTTGCAGCTTGGACTTCTAATGGAGTTCTCAACAAATGGATTCCATGGCGTCCACTAGCACTTCATTTATGGAAACCAAAGATGAGAAAAAGGCATTATTGGAAGAGTTGCTATGCACTTTCATTGGCGAAACAAGAGCCCGATTAAATAATAATGAAGCAAAGATAGACAACATTGAGACTTAATTGGGGCAGCTAGCTTCAAGTTTAGGAGCTCAAATGAAATCAATAAAAAATCAAATTGGACAGCTTGCTACTGAAATAAATGCTCAAAAATACAAAAAAAACTTTCCAAGAGAGATGGAAATCAATCCAAGGGAGCATTGTAAAGCCATCCAACAACAACAAATCGAGGAATATGAAACTATTGAAAAGTATAATGTCATCTTGCAAGAGAAGCCACCTCAAGTGCAAACTAATTTAGGGAGTTTCGTTATCCCTTATTCAATTGGAAACTCTACTTGTGAAATAGCTTTATGTGATCTAGATGCAAGCACTAATTCAGTTTCGTTGTTTAATTTCAGAAAGCATGCACTAGATGAAATAAGGCCTACTAGGGTAACTCAAGATATGCTTGGGAATGATGACCAATTCTTGTGCTCTACAGATTTTTTCATTTTTAATATGGAAAAAGATAGGTACATCTTTACCATGTTTGGAAGACCATTCACATTAATAGGGGATACACTTGTTGATGTCCAAAAGGCCCTTGATGCTACTCTGGATCATCCTCGTCTTGCCTATCCGGAAGGATCACCTACACTCTTAGAGCACACAAAGATGTGGCATGATAAACACTTATTTTTAGATCCGGGATGAGTAAAGAAGATAGTCTAGCTAAAGACTATAAACCAAGCGCTTCTTGGGAGGCAACCCAAGTCTTTTTTTTTCATTTGCTTTTTAATAGTTGCTTAGTTAGTTTTTGAAATATGTTCGCTTTTTAGATTTAGGCATGTTTAGCTATTGTATTTCTTTGTTATGTTTGTGTTCTCACTTTCGTTGTTTTTGCCAATAAGCTTTGATGCTTTCTTTTCTTGTGTAGGTGGATGTCGACTTGGTGATATGCGTGGATCTCCCATGAAGTCCAAGTGCACCATCTATTGGAAAGGGGAGTTTCTTATTTCCACCTCTTATGTGCTATAATTCTTTAAACATTGAGAACAATGTTAATTATAAAAGTTGGGGGTGGGATTTGTATTTTGTGTGTTTGAGCTTTATATGAAAAATTGAGCCAAAATTTTCAAATTGAATTACCTATGTTGAATGATGAGAGTCCAAGAGCAAGCATGCTTTGTTGACAAACTTAGTTAAGTTCATATTTTGTGATTGAATGAAAAACTTAATTACCGATTGCCTATGATGATACCTAATTGATATTATATAAAGTCTAGAGGAAAGAAAAATTGCTAGTCTTGTGACATGGTTATTCATGTGTGTATTTAATCCTTGTCATGAATGATGAATTTTTATTGAGCACGTTGTGTCGAAATCTTGTGAATTACATGCTACTTGGTGTTGGATTTTACTTCCAATAAGTTGTATTGATCATTTTGCGGTGTTCTAGAACTTGCCTGATTACTCTTTGCGGCGAAATTGTAGATAACTACAAACTTGGAAATGATTTAGGCCATCTTTGACTCATTTGTGCCTTTCAAGCCTACCATGATCACACTTTTATTAACTAGTTACCTCTTTGAGCTGCTTTTCGAAGAATGGTATGTGCAAGGCATATGAATAACCACCATTCGACTTCATTTCTTGAAAGCTCACTATACCGACCCTTTATAGCCTGAAAAACTAATGATTGTCCCTAAGAGAGCTTAAAGTATGACATTTTGTACACAATCTTATCAAGGGATCATATGGAGATATGTTGATGGCATGAATGAATGTATTTAGGGTTATGAGCATGAAAAATGTGCAAGAAATATATCACAACTCATGTCGATAAAAAGAAACAAGTTTGGGGGTTGTGAAAGCAAAAGAACAAGAAATGAAGCTTTGGAATTCATGAAGAAAAAAAAATATGAAAAAGAAAAAAAAATGGGAAAAAGAAAAGAAAGGAGGAGAGAGAGATTCTATGTGCAATGCTTTATGCTCTCTTATGTTGTTTATCCCTACCTTTCTTTGTAAGCCAATACCTAGGCCATACGTTACAAGCTTATTAAAGTCCTTTTGATTCAAGTTTGCAAGTATCTATATTAGTGGAGAATGTGTATGAAAAGCAAGCATATGGAACACCTAGAACTCCTTGCTTAGATCATGAGAATCATTGGTTGTAAAATTCATACCTAAAATGCATGCATGAAACTTGAGCTTGACACTTCACACACACACATTTTGAATTCATGACTAGATTAATAAAGCACAAATTTGTAGTGTCATTTGACTAGCTTTGTGACTAACCTTTAGATTCATGTGCAATAAAAATTGATGAGGCATTTAAATTGGTTGATCAAGTTTAGTAATTCATGACCAAAGCATGAGCTTATGATTGTTTATCCTTTGAGTTTTCCTCGAGGACGAGTAAAAGGTAAAGTTTGGGGGTATTTGATAAGTTGGTTTTATACCGATAATTCATACATCTTTTGATTAACAATTAGTTTGTTTTCAAGTATTTTTGTTACTTTTTATCCATTTAGTCTTAAATCTTGTAGGTAATGACAATAAGAGAAGAAAATGGAAAGATATCAAAAACATGGTTGAAATGTGAAGAATTCGAGTTGTAGGTGCTACTGATGGCAGTTTTGGTATTTAAATCATATTTATTGGAAATAATTTCATATCACATTGATTATTAATCCATTTCAAAGCCAAGAGATATATCTAAAACTTTTATGTTTACCACAAAATCCAATTCAGTCAATGTCAATGAGAAAAACTGCGTTTAAGAGTCAGCACTGGGCTGCAAGTTTCTGGTACGATACATCTTAGTATTTAAGGAATAACTCAGGCTACCAATGTCCTATTCAGTTGATTCAAGTGCCTATGGAATGAAAAGACATATATATACAATTCATTAGAATACATAAAAATCTAATTCAGCTTATAAAGAGGTCAAAAAGCAGTTTCAATGGGCTGTACAGTGTCAAAATGCTGAAATTGAGCTGCCAGGACAGAATGCCCGGCGCCTAGGCGCCAAAACAGAGCGCCTAGGCGCTGTCCAAAGCTTCCAAGATAGAATGCACAGCGCCTAGGCGCTGTTATTCCATGCCTAGGCACTGCCCTTCCAACAAAAAAGACGTTGATGCAATTTTTTGGCGACAAGTGGCAATGGATCATGAATTTTGGCATTTTTATGAGATATACACATTAGATACACCTATATATTGTTACCCATGTGATGCTCTAGTGGATACACTACATTGGTGGAGAGAAGAAGGAGAAAAAGCCAAGAAAAGGGGAAGAATTTCCGGTTCCTTTTGAAAAGCCAAGAAAAGTGGGAGGATTTTTAGGTTTTTTTTGAAGAAAAGCCAAGAAAAGTGGAAGGATTTCAAGATTTCTTTTAGAAGACTCTTGGAGAGAAGTTTAAAAGGGCAAGATCAACATCAACCAAAAGGGAGAGGAGGATTGGTTCTTGGAACCAAAGAAGGTCATTGGGTGCTTGGAGACAAGACCTATTCTATTTTCTGCAATTGAAGACAAGGAGTTATTCTTGGAGACAAGGAGAGCTTCAACCATTCCTTCCACTTCACAAATTGGTGAACAATTTCCATGCTCTTTCTTATTTATTTTTTGAAGTTGTATTCATCTATGGTGAACTAAACATTTATTTCTAGAGGATGATGTAACCTTATTTGATCCTATGTTTTGAATTCTAAATAATATTAGTTCAAGTTCTTCATCTTGTTTGTGTTATCTTGTTTAGTATTTCATCTTGATTAATTGATTACTAATTGAGATTGTTTGACGTATGAGATTCGGCACTCGAGAGAGGGATTTTTATACATGATCATAGGGATAACACAACCTAGGAATCATAGAGTTGAGAAGCTTATGAAACCTTTGAAGTTTTGAAGTAGAATTCATTGAACTTTTGTAGAGTTTTATTCTTGAATTTTTATAGAGATATCGAAATTCATGTTAGAACTCATAGTTAATTCGGCACTCGAGAGAGGGAATTGATGAGCTTAGGAATTCTTAACTTACATGTGTTGTTGACTTGAATTGATATATTTTGGAAGGAAGAACATAGGTGATAATTAGGTGAGTCATTCCTCTAGAATATCTTGTTCATAAGGTGTTTGTTATATTGTTTCTATAAACTCCATTCTTGTCTATGCATTTTTATCTTCTTTTACTTTGTAGAGCTATCCTTCAACATCAGCAACACATTGCAGTATTTGTTTTTACCATTTTAACATATTTTCTCACCATCTTGTCTTCAGAAAACTTGTTTATTTACTCTTACGTATAACATATCTAAATTACAACCCAAAATTAATTTGGGCTTAAGAGATATGACCCAATTGGTAAAATAAGTCAGGACTGGGCTGAACTCTGATCCGAATTTTAGGTGATATATTTTGTACAACCACTTGGATAAATTTTATGCTATAATCAAGACTTAATTAGACTGCAGTTCCAACAGAAAAGTTATAGTTCTATCTCTTGCTTTCAAATAAATCAATATTTAGGTCTATAGGGATTTTGAACATAAAGTTATGCCCAAAATACAAAAACTGCACAAGTTTGGAAACATGCTTATTTTGAATTAATGTAAGTCCAACAATCACTTGTAAAGTCCAAGTGATTTTTTTGTAATTAGTTTGATCTACACATGATGGACTTAAGCAAAAATGGCCTTTTTCTTCTAAATGTGATGCTTCTTTGATCAAATGAAATATTATCTCCCAACTTGCTCATGACATGTGTTGTGTTCTTCGATTTTATTTTGGCTCTTTTTGATCTCTTTTTGTTCATTGATTCCCTAACACAAAATATTAATAAAACTATAATATTAACAAGAATAAATCAAGAAAATTATAAAGGATTTTGATACAAAAATATGTCAAAATATGCACTTATCAACTTAGTGGCACTCTATTTAATAGATATGTCGCTATTTCTAGAGCATAGCCCTAGAATGAAAAAAAGAAGCCAATAAAACTTATCATGGACTCAACCATGTCTAACAGTGTTCGGTTCTTACACTCAGTTACTCCATTAAGCTGTGGAGTTTCCAAGTAGAGTCCACTGCAAGAGAATCCCATTCTTTCTTAGATAATCAAGAAACTCTAAACTCAAGTAACTACTAGTGCTTTTTTTCTTCATAATAAATACCCTTTTGTTGGTTATAACCTTTTTTCACTAGTCGGGCCTTATACCTCTCAATAGTTCCATCAACCTTTTGCTTGATTTTGAGAACCCATTTATTCCCAATAGTTTTTCCCCAAGTGGAAGATCAATCAGTTGCCAAACTTGGTTTGATTCTATTGACTCCATTTCTTCTTCCATTGCTTTCATCCATTTTTGTGCATTGAAGGATAAGATAGAGCATCACTTATGTTTTTAGGCTCTTTTCATTTTCTGGTGATATGATAAAATGTGTCCTATAATCTCATAATAACGTTTAGGCATACATTTCCTAGTACTTTTTTGAAGTTGTGATTCTAATAGATCATTTAGATGAGAATTGCTCCCACTGAGATCAAGTGATAACTTATCATCTTGAATTTCTAATGATCCATCTAACACATACCACAATCTAAATTAGACAGCTCAATAAAGGTTCTCTATCCTTTGTTTCACCTCTACTAGGAAAATCATTCTCCAAAAATGTTACATTCATGATAATTTCAATAATACTTACATCACTTTGTTTACCTATGAACTCAACCTTTAAACTACTCAAGAGTATCTAACAAAGATACACTTCTTTCCTCAAGGACCCAACTCTCCAAATTTATTAGAATAGTTATGAATATAAATAGCTGATCCCTAGGGCCTAAGGTTGCTTAGGTCAGGACTTCTACCAGTTCAAAGTTCATACAGCGTAGAAGGTACTATTTTGAAGGCACTTTGTTCAAAATATATCTTGCATTTAACAAAGCATCTCCCAAAAAGAAAATGGGCAAGTTAGTTTGCAACATATGGATTTATGATATGGTCTTTAATCATAAATGTCTCCCACTATTTTATTTAAATCGCATCAATTTCTAGATGAAAATTTAGGAAATCCGATTTTCTAATGGGCTTGAGGTCCAACTAGCTTTGCCATACACCCCAATTTTATGAGTCCATACGACAAAACTAAAAGATAGTTAACAACATTAGCAATTGCATCCCTATGCAACCCTCAAGCTATTTTGCTCCACATCTTCCCATACACCGCAATTTTATTAGCCCATATGGTACTAAGTGTCAAGCATTACCTATGAAATATCTATATAGATGGAGCATCTAAACGTCCCACGACTCATGACCAATGATAAAAATGAGTCCACCCCTTGGGCATCTCAATTCTTAGTAGTGGTCATAGCTTGCCAACACTTAGCACATCCCACGACTCATGGCCAACGGACTAAATATGGTAGTGTATCAGCATGCCACTACTTTTGATGGAAGGCATGGACGATTGGGTCCCACTCAATATTACCTATTTATGCTTGATATCGAACCAATCAAGGTTCTTAACTTGAAATATTTTCAAGTGAGGGTTATACTAGATTTATTATGTAAGATCTCATCATTTTCTTATCTTTTTTATTTAATATTCATTATCCTAACAATAACAAGCATATACCATAACGAATTATTAAATAAATGCAACATGTATCACATATATATTAAAATAAATGGATGATCATTAGCATTTAATCCTATGCGATCCACTCGAGCCAAAGTGGATCAAGGTCAATCTAAGGGTGATAATTAAAATGTAAATAGATCTATCTATTACATAAATGTATCACATACACTCATGGGCTTTGATTCCTCACTTTTCCTCCATCTTCATTCCATCTTCTTGTAATGTCCGCCAAATTACCAAAAAGATACACCTCACCGCCTAATTTTACTCTCATTACATTTGATAAAACTACAAGAAATATTGAAAAAATTCCAAGGAGAGGTATATAGAAGGGAGATAGAAGTATATTAAGAATAAAATAGGGAAAGGCGAGACTCACAAGCCTTATTTTAATCAAAACTATGCTACAATTTTAAGGTTGCAAACCCAAGTGCAGGTTGTGTCAAGTAATAAATTTCTCGTGAATTCGAGTTCGATCCATAAGAAAGTTTTTTAAAAATTCCAGGATTATATTTTTTTAAAAAAAGATGGGCTTTATGTGGTTTACAATAAAAAATAATGTATTCTATAACTAAGAAAAAACTAAAGTAATAAAAGTACTGAGAATTAGAGATTTGCTCTTGAGTTTTGGATAAAAGAACGATTATTTATTCTATTTACTTCTTTTAATTGCTATTATTGAAATTCATACATAATAAAGGTTCCATTGAAAATATGTTATCAAATAGCTCAAGCAATAAGGTAATCATGATATTGTCTTATTTTTGCAAATTATCTCTTAACACCAATATTTGTTAATGGTCAAGTATTTATGTACATATTTATCTATAACAAATCAAGATTTTACGTTAGCAGTTGGTTTAGTAAAACCAAACATCTAGCTAAATGAACTTAAGTATTTATTGTGTCATTAGTGATACATAAATTAAGAATTCCCACAAAATAAGTAGGATTTAGATTAAAAATTAAAACATTAATACAACACACTTAAATATTTTCTACCTTTGTAACCGTTCTTCTTCCTCCATCAAAAGGTTTACCCTTTCTTCTCAGGAAAATAAAATTTAGAAAGACATATTGAAAGTAGAAAAACTAAAAATAGAAAACTTACATTACTATTAGAAAATATAGCTTAAAAAAACCCTCTACTGCCTGAATTTTACAAGACTAATACATAGCCTATTTATAGTGCTTGGAGTATGCTAGAGGCCAAACATATAATGGAAGAGTTAAACAATCAAGTGGTATACTAGTTGTCAAGATTTGGTAAGTTTTACACCAAATCCTCTAAATTTTCACCTACTCGATTGAATTGAATTTTTAGGCTAGATACAACCAGATTTTGATGATGAGTAATGACTAAAAGTTGTAGATTTTTATATAGTGATATATATGCCTATGTCATTTGTTAAATTTGGCCTTCAGATAAAGAAGATATGATCAAATTACCAGATCATATTCAATAGCAATCTTTCAACATCAACAGCGCATTACAACATGTTTATTGATCATTTTGACATATTTTCTCACCATCTTATCTACCTCTTGTGTATAACATATCCAAATGGTAGCCCAAAAATAATTTTGGTTTAAAAGATATGACCCAATTGATAAAATAGGTCAAGATTGGCCTTAACTTTGATTCGAATTTTAGGTGATCCATTTTGTATAGCCACTTATAATCCAAGTTTTTTGATCCGTACACATTTAGTATGGGATTCAAGGTCTGCATGAACATCCCAAAACTATTTCGGAATCAAAAGTTATGTTAGTTTCTTAAAAACCTGCACAAAAGAAGATAAAACTTTTTAATCTCATTTTTTATGTTGATTTCTCATTTTATTCCTACAACTCAAAAATGCTTTAATTGAGAGTTTTAATGACAATTTTAAAGTAAAAATAATTATATAATTCTTAATTAATTGTACACTTTTAAATGTTTATCACACCCCCCAACCAACTTATTACTAGTCTCTAGTAATTATAGCGTAATAAAATGGAATACAAATAAAAAAAGAATATGGCATGATGATCAGAATTTAAAAGAAATCTGTAAAATAGTCTAACAATCACAAACAATCATTTGTCAAAGATCACAGATGTTACCAAGGATTTTTTTTTAGAATTTTCAAAAGTTGTTGTGTGATTGTGCACTAAGCCAACCTTTTATTCCATAGATCAAGATACATATAACTTCAAAATCAATTATAAAAAAACCTCAACTCCATATCTTCACAGGTAAGTGTTTGTCATTTAAGTTGGTAATGTGTTCAGAGTTGGGAAACAATTAAAACACTTAGGAAAATGGCTTAAATTATTTAGGACAAGCATTCAAACTAAAATTGAGCATAAGATAGGTAGTCATAAAATTTGAAATACCTAGTATGTCTTACCAAAATATGCCTCAAGATTTCATTGGTTAAACTGAAAATGAAATAGTGATTTTTTTTTTTATATTTTTTTGTTGTTTTTGTTTGTTTGTTTGTTTTTTTTGTGCAACATGATGCGCATGATAATAGAAGATTAAAAGAAGTATTTATAATTATACTCACATCACTAGCTACAAAGCAAAATATTTTAATACAAATAGATAACTACATAGGTTTACCCAATTTATTTCTCCACATGCAAGATAGCCATATTTAAGCATATCAAATTACAACAAAACCAATTCAAATGATCAATTAAAGTTTAGAATTCTTGTTTTCTCAAACTCTCTACTTATTCACAATAGATGTGTGAATATTAAAAAGTAAACACTTTAACATGATCAGAATTTTCAATTAAATGTATTGCAACCAATCTTTTCACAAGGCTTAGGATGTGCACAAGACTAATTTCTTTTTTTTTCAAGATAGTACCCTTGGATTCTAATATAAAGAGGATTGCAATTATATTTTGATAATTCACAAAATTTTAGTTAAAAATTTCACAAACATGCCATGTTGTATATATAAAAAAAAAGGGATGCGTCTCAAGAGTGTTAAAATATTACCTTTTACTATGGCCACCCTTACTCATGATTTCAACAGACCACAAAAAAAAACACGTTTGAATTTTAAAAAAAAATTATAAAACACACATTGAACACACAAGGCATGATATCAACTATCCTCTCATCCAACCTAATTGAGACATTGTCCCCAATGTCGAAAATAGATAAAAAAGTAGAGTTTAAAAGATATCATCTGAAATGTGACTTATTAAAAAAATAAAGCTGAAACAACACAAAATAGACACTATTAGTTGAAACCATTAAGGATAAATTTCACACACTAAGAGTCAAATTCATTTTGCATTTTCATCCACTATCATTGTTGGACCAATCCACACAGGCCAAAGCTGGATCAGGTTTTGTCATATATGCTAGAAGTTGATCAATCAGTTGGTTAGGTATTGGAGCAGAAATGAGGATTCGTCTCGCAGGCGGTGAAATAAAATATTTTTCCACAGCATGATTTACAAAAGATAGCAAAACATCATAGAAACCATTAACATTAAGAATACCTACAGGTCTCTGGTGATATTATGCCTAAGAGATAACTTGGAATAACACCTCTAGTGTACCAAAACCATCAGGTAGGGTGATGAATGAATCCACATTGTTTAATAAGTTAGGCATTCTGTCGTGAATATGTGACACTTTTAGCTCATCTCCAATGGTTATACCTATGATATTCTGTACTGTTAAAGGTTTTGCGATAACTTTTAAAACTTGGACTCATCCTATAAGAGCAGAAGTAGCAACACTGCCTATTTACCCCAAACTGCCTCCCCCATACACTAAATGAATTTTTATTTCTACTAAAATTCTACCAAGGTTATTGGCTGCCCTTATAAACTTACAATTTTTTCCTGGATTGAATCCAAAAAAGACACAAATATAGTTGAACTTGTGAGTGGAAGAGACTTCTACTATTTTTTTGAAAGTGAGTTGTGCAAAAATGGACTAAGTACAGTGCTATTTATTGAGGTGGATAGATAATGTATTTATTGCATGTCTTTTTCTTTTGTCAGAAAGGTTGAAAATAAAGACATGCAAAATTTAAAAATTATCTACTAAAAGTGAATGTACACGTAATTATGACTGTGGCTTGCATATTCCTCTAGTTTTACATCCAGTAACGGCTCAAACACCCTCTATGGGTCAAATATATGCTTCCTATCCAATTTTCTTATAAACTGACAATTAGGGTTTTTTAATGTTATATTCCCAAGATTATAACGCTCATATTCATCCCGAAAATGATTCCATAAATCAAGAATTTTACGATGTATTAATCCACATGAATGCATCTCAAGAGTTATTATAATGTCATCTAAACACTCCTTACTCAATCCATCCATAATGAATTGAATTTTATCTTCTTGAGTTTTAGAAACCATTCCTAAGGGATGAAACTTTGTGTTGCAAGTCTATCGAGCACAGTTGTGACATACTTGCATTTTTTTCACCCTTTGTTTTTTTGAATATGTGCTTTTACCAAAACCAAATATGTATCTAGCAAGAAATTTTGAAGATTCATATGAAAACTCACCTGCTACTCTTACCTTTACTTCAATTATCCATCCTATGTCTCATGGGATATCCTTGTATATAAGCATCCTTAATCTTTCAATCCTGGCTTTATAAATTTTTAAAATTACATTTTTAGCAAGAAGTGAAAATCATTTCTTGAGAGTTAGAAGAATGTCATCCATTTTGCAAAGAATAAGAAAATAAAAGAATGCAAAAAAGAGAGAAAATTTGTACAGAGATTTCAGTTATTTGGAAAACTGATAAGTTCGACTTTAATAGGCACAGAGTACCATTATCCGCCACTTAATCATAAAAAGAAAAAAATAAAAGAAAGAAAGCCTACAAAATAAATAAAGTTAGAGAAAATAAGTATATATACACACACAAATCATAACACGGGTTAGAAAGAAAAAGAAATTTCTCATGTGAAAATTGATTCTCTAGAAACAGTTTGAGTCTTTGTCTATTTATTTTGAATATGTTACCATTTATAGGATTCTCATGTTAATCGCCCCATAAGGATATACCACTTTTACAACAAAAGGACCACTCCACCTTGATCTCAATTTTCCAGGAAACAAATGCAATCGAAAATTATAAAGCAAAACCTTTTGACCAACCTCAAATATTTTTCTTGAAATTCTATTCATGAAAATCTTTGATTATTGCTTTATGAATTTTAGAATTATCATATGCATCATTTCTCAATTCTTGAAGTTCATTGAATTGCAATTTGCGCAATTTTGAAACTTCATCAAAGTTGAAGTTAAATATTTTGATTGTTCAGTAAGCTTTATGTTCAAGTTCAATAGGTAAATAACAAGATTTTTCCATAAATTATCCTATAAGGAGACATGTCTAATGATGTTTGAAAATAGTTTGATATGCCCAAAGTATATCGGTAAGTCTAAAAGACCAATCTTTATGATTTAGGTTAACTATCTTTTCCAAAATTTATTTTATCTCCCTGTTTGCAAGTTCAACTTATCCATTTGTCTAAGGGTGATAAGGGGTTGCAACTTTATGTATAATTCCATATTTCCTCATTAAAGTTCCAAAAACTTTGTTACAAAAATATTTTTCCTCATCACTGATAATGGATCGAGGAATTTCAAATCGACTTACAATATTTTCTTTCAAAACTTTTATCACTATTTTGTGATTGTTGTTTTTGATAGGGAATTGCCTCGATCAATTTTGAGACATAATTAATGGCGACCAATATGTAAATAAAATCAAATGATAATGAAAATGGTCCCATGAAGTCAATACCCAATAGTCAAAGATTTCAATCACTAGGATAGAGTGTAGGGGCATCATATTTCGTTTTTAAATAGATCCTAACTTTTGAAAATTTTCACAACTTTTGCAGAAAGTGTAAGTATCTATGAAAAGAGTTGTCCAACAAAATTCACATTACAAGATCTTTGCAGTGGTTTTCTTTGTCGAAAAGTGACCACCACATGCTTTTGAATGACAAAATTTAACAATATCACCTATTTCATTATCGGGCACACATTTGCGAAAGAATTGATCAGGACAATATTTGGATATGTATAGATCATCCCAATAAAAGTTTCTCACCTCAGTAAAAAACTTCATTCTTTCTTGGGAGTTCTAATATGATAGCATCTTTCCTATCACAAGAAAATTAACAATGCCATCAAACCAAGGTAAAATAGAAATATTAAATAGTTTTTCATCAAGGAAAGTGTCATTAATGGGTGTGGTTTGAAATGAGTAATCACAAACAAGCCTCGATAAATGATCAGCCACCACATTCTCTACTCATTTCTTATCTCGAATTATAATGTTGAATTCTTGGAGTAAGAGAATCCATATAATTAGTCTAAGTTTGGCATCTTTTTTTGACAAAATATATTTTAAAACTGCATGATTACTGAAAATAATAACTGGTGAGCTAACAAGATAAAATCTAAATTTGTCCAATGCAAAACTACAACAAGTAATTATTTTTCAGTTGTTGAATAATTCAATTGAGCACTATTTAAAGTTTTTACTTGCATAGTAAATAACATATGGTTTTTTATCTTTTCTTTATCCTAAGACAACTCCAATAGCATAATCACTGGCATCATATGTGATTTCAAAAGGTAAAGTCCAATCTGGAGGCTGGATGATTGGAGCAGACGTAAGCATGCTTTTAAGCTTAACAAAAATATTTTCATAATTTTCAGTCCATTCAAATATAGTGTCTTTTGTTAGAAGATTACATAAAGATATAGATATTATACTAAAATCTTTGATAAATCTTCTATAAAAACCATCATGTTCTAAAAATGATCTTACCTCCTTCACAGACTTTGGTATTGGAAAATTGACAATTAACTTGATTTTAGATTTGTCTACTTCAATACCTTTTGATGAAATAATGTGTCCAAAAATAATACCAGTTGTTACCATAAAATGATATTTCTTCCAATTGAGTGCAAGATTCTTTTCTTCACTCCTGATCAAAACCTTTTCTGACTTAGACAAGCAATCATTAAATAAATTGCCAAAAATAGAAAAATCATCCATGAAAACTTCAAAAAAACGTTCAACCATGTCACTAAAAATACTAAGCACGCATTGTTGGAATGTAGCTAGTGCATTACATAATCTAAAATGCATCATTCAATATATAAAAGTACCAAAAGAACATGTAAAAGTTATTTTCTCGTGATCTTCAAGTGCAATTGCAATTTGATTATACCCAGAATATCTATCTAAAAAGTAGTAAAATTCATATCCCGCAACTATTTCTAAGATTTGATCCATGAAGGGCGGTGGAAAATATTTTCTAGTAACTAAGTTGAGTTTTCTATAGTCAATGCACATTCGCTAACCAGTAACAATCCTAGTTGGAATTAATTCATCATTCTCATTCTTAACTATAGTAACTCAAGATATCTTAGGTATAACTTGAGTAGGACTCACTCGTTTGTTGTCAGAAATATGATAAATGATTCTATTATCTAAGAGTTTCATAACTTCATTTCTCACTACTTCTTCCAAATTAGGATTTAACCTTCATTGCATCTTTCTAGAAGGTTTAGCATTGTCCTCTAGATAGATGTTGTGTGTGAAAAATTAAAGGATTAATACTTTAAATGTTAGCAATGGTCCATCCTAAAACATTCTTATGTATTTTAAGAGGTTTCGATCAATTTACCTTCTTGGATGCATCAAGTTTGTAAGAAATTATTACTGGAAAAGTCTCATTCTCACCCAAAAAAGAGTATTTCAAATCAAATGGTAAAGGCTTCAAATCAGTAATGAGAGCTTTAATACATGTTGATGATGAAATTTCTTTATACCTTGGCTTCCAAAAATATTTTTCTTGTACCTGCGAAAATTGAGAGAGAATATTAGGGTATGCCTTTTTACAAATACTTTCACTTTCGAAACAAGTCTTCAAAAGATCTGAAGAGTTAGTGGTAGTAAAATATTCATGAATAAATGCTTACAAAGTCTCCTCAATGGATTTTGTATGTGGAGCTAGATAAAAAGAAAAGTTTGGTGGCTTTTGTGGAAGTAGCGGTTGGGCACGGTTATCATCTCGCTAACTAAAATTGGAATGATTTCTCAATTGTGGATTGTAAGTTTCAAAATATGGAGAATGAAAAGGCTTTTTGAATGTATTTATAAAAAATTGCTTGTATTGGAATATTTGGACATTTATTGGTGGAGTGCCCTATAAGTTCACAATTGCTACAAACTCTTTTCTCTTGCACAAATTTGATTTTCTTTATTTTTTTAAGTTCCATGGCTTCAACTTTTCTTGTTAAACTAGATATCCTAGCATTTAAATTATCTTCTTGACTAAGGTAATATTTTTATTTATTATTATTTATAATATTAGATCTAATAGAACATTCGAAAGAATTAACACTATAACATAATTGAGATTTTTATGCCATATGGTCTCGATATTATAGGGCTTCATCAGGTTTTTTATCAAGAAACTCACCATTACATATTATTTTTGGAGTTTAACCTTCATAAAAAAAACTAATTAAGCGCCATTTTTCAAAACAATGATGTGGGCATGAATTCAACAAATCTTTAAATATTTCCCGATATTGAAATAAAACTTCATTAGAATTTTGAGAGAAGTTTTGGATTTGTCATTTCAAAGCATTAGTTTTATGAGTTGAAAGGATTTTTTTTGAAAATTTAGCTCGCATTTCTTACCAAGTGCCAATTGACCTAGGTTTTAAAGAATTAAGCCAAGTTTTTGCTTTATCTTTTAAGGAAAAATGAATTAATTTGAGCTTAACATTCTCATTTGTACAAGTTTGATCATCAAAAGTAGCACATACTTCATCAAATTCTTTCATATGGAAGTAAGGGCTTTCAGAGTCTAAATCATAGAAATTAGAAAGTAAAGTGATCATACCTGGCTTTAATAGAAAGTTATTTGCATTGAGAGGAAATATGAAACAACAAGGAGAAGAATTTTGAGTAGGTTGCAAGTAATAACGCATGGTACACTCTTGTTGATTTTTATTTACATCCTGGACACTTTCATTTTCAACCATGGTGGAAGTGTGTGGAGGTGACTCAAATAAATTTCAAAACAAAGTTTTAGAATTATTTTTAACTAAACACTGAGAATTATGAATATGATACCATATGATCATATAATCATAAAGAAAATAAATACACAATATTTGCAAAGGAGAAATATTTACAAACCTGAAAACTCAATTTGCTTTCCCTGGCAATGACGCCAAAAACTTGTTACAACTTTAAGGTTGCAAATCCAAGTGTAGGTCGTGTCAAGTAAAAAATATTCGTGAGTCCGACGTTGATCGATAGGGAAGTTGCTTGAAGATTTTATGATTTTACTTCTAAAAAAAAAAGATAGGCTTTATGTGGTTTAGAATATATTAAAAAAAATAATGTATGCTATAACTAAGAAAAAACCAAAGTAATAAAAGTATTAAGAATTAGGGATCTACTCTTAGTTTTGGATAGATGAATGATTATTTATTCTTTTTACCTCTTTTAATTGCCACTATTGAAATCCATACATAATGAAGATTCTAATGGAAGATGTTATCAAATAGCTTATGCAATAAGGTAATCATGATATTATCTTACTATTTGCAAATTATCTCTTAACATCAACACTTGTTTATGTGATCAGGTATTTATGCATACCTTTTGTCTACAACAAATCAAGGTTTCACATTAGCATTGGTATAGTAAAACCAAACGTCTAGTTATTTGTTGTGCCATTAGTGATACATAAATAAAAAATGACCACAAAATAAGTAGGGTTTATATAAAAAATTAAAACAGTAATGCAACACACTTAAACATTTTCTACCTTTATAACCGTTCCTCTTTCTCCATTAAGAGGTTCACCCTTTCTTCTCAATAAAATAAAATTTAGAAAGACATAATGAAAGTAGAAAAAACTAAAAATAGAAGAGAATCTAGAGAATGCATTTCTATTACTACTAGAAAACTTACATTACTACTAGAAAACTTAGCTTAAAGAAACTCTCTACCCCCCACTCTTACATCTTTAATACATGATGTATTTATAGTGCTTGGAATATGCTAGAGGCAAAATATATAACAGATGAATTAAACAATCAAGTGGTAGCTAGTTGTCAAGAGTTGGTAAGTTGTTACACCAAATACTCTAAATTTTCACCTACCCGATTGAATTGAATTGTTATGTGGGATACAATCAAATTTTAATGATGACTAAAGAATAAAAGTTGTCGATCTTTATGTGATGATATATTTGCATATGTCATTTGTCAAATTTGACTGCGGGATAAAGGAGATATGGTCAAATTACCAGATTATGTTCAAGAGCCATCCTTCAACATCAGCAGCGCATTGCAGCATGTTTATTGACCATTTTAACATATTTTCTCACCATCTTATCTTCACCAAACTTGTTTATCTACCACTGGCATATCATATATCCCAATTTTAGCCCAAAAAAAACTTGGGTTTAAGAGATATGACCCAATTGGTAAAATATGTTAGGACTAGGCTTAACTCAGATCCAAATTTTTGGTGATCTATTTTGTACAGCCACTTGTAATTCAACTTCTTTGATCTATACACATTTAGTATGAGATCCAAGGTTTGAATGACTTGTAGATGAATGACTTATCAATCCATAACTTCAATAATTAACCAAAAACTATTTTAGAATCAAAAGTTAGGCTAGTTTCTCTAAAACCTGCACAAAAGAATATAAAACTTTTTAATCTCACTTTTTTTATGTTGATTTCCCATTTTATTCCTAAAATACAAAAACACTTTAATTGGGAGTTCTAATGACAAATTTAAAGTGAAAATAATTATATAAATCCTAATTAATTGTACACTTTTAAATGTTCATCAAACCCCAAAATAACCAGTAAGTGCACAAAATTAAATCAATCATATTGGCCTAGGCTCCATGATCATCCAACTAGCATGCTTAACATAAATTATCACATGATGATAATGAAAGCACATAAATTTATCGATTACAATATGTGCAATTTCTTTCCAATTTAGGATCAAGATTCTTGGTTTTTCAAGAAAAATAATTTTTCAAAAATTAAAATTAATATTTATTTTTAAAACTAAAAATCATAAACTTCACGTAAGAATTATGTACGAGACGGGTTGGGACAATAGCGCAAGACTGCTATCCATCGAGTGGCAAGCTGTGCACATGATGGGCTGCTTGAGGTACCCGTCATGTGCCCTGGCGCCAGCACATCGAGTGGCCAGTACCCACATGTTGGGTGCCTGCGCCTGCACATCGGGTGCTGATTGGTGACTCGGCACTGGTCAGCTGACAACCCACCCGACGTCAAATGTCGAGTGGTCGACAACCCCATTTTTTTTTGTTGTCTAAGAATTTAAGGTTTTCACAAAATCTTGATTTCTTAGTTTCTTGATCTCATCAAGAATTCTTGATTTCTTGATGAGATCAAGAAATTTTGAAAACCTAATCATAAAAACTAATTTTCTTGATAAAAAAAATCAACCTTTTTTATTTTTTATTTCATGCCACATTTAAAAAAATTCAAGATTTCACAAAATCTTGAAATTCTTAAATCAAGAAATCTAGTATCTTAATTCGTCTCGTTCTTAAAATGTTTTAAAAATTAAACACAAACAAAGAAATTAATTGATTCAAAATCAATCGCACGTATAAATATTTAGTTTATCACATATATTAAATAAACATAATCGAAAAGTGTTAGAAAAGCACGAACCCTGGCTTTGATACTACTGTTGGGTTCGCATGATCCTAGAAAATGTATACGCAGTGAAATTTAAAATTTTTCAAAAATAGAACAAACATTACATCACATGTAATTAAAAATGAATTCTAGAATCCTTTCGCGATTACTTAGTTGTGCATTTTTTTGATACCTAGTGTAAAGTGGTTTTAGAAACCTTTACCTGATTTGCTTCTAGTTGAAGACGATGAGTGCAACGATCCAAATTGTTCTCTCGATGAACAATTCCCAAGTTTGATCTAAACCCCTCGTCCTGGAAAGATTCGCTTAGATTCCCAAGTGTGACCTCTCTAAGCGTATCAACACCTTGGATGCCCACTCAAAGTCGTTCCTATGCTAGTAGGATCTTGACTTGATAATTCTAGTCTAAGAATAAGTTTTTATGGTTTGGAACAAGAACAACAAGTGTTTTAGGTGTTTGTTTTGATTCTATATTCAACACATGAAATTACGAATCAAAATAATATAGAGTAGGGAAGAAGGTGGTGGTTTTTTAAGAAGGAAATAAGCCATTTTTTTGCTTACATGAAGAAGCAATTTTCTTCATCAAGAGGAAGGGTTGGAGCATGAATTTTCCAGCCAAGAATACTGCAAAAAAATGTCTAAGAAGGTGGGGAAATAATCCCCTAATTTTTGGCCTAAGAGGATATAAATATCCCTTGCAAATTACATCTCTATGGAATCCTTTCCTTATCTAACTTTCTTGTGTGAACACCTACTGTTCACACATGGTAAGTCTTCTTGTCATACAAGAATACTTATTACTTATTTAACTCTCTTCATTTCACACCTAGTGTTCACACAAGGTAAGTCTCCTTATCATATAAGGATACTTTATCCCTATAAGGTAAGTCTTCCAAAGCAAGTCAAAGACTTCAACCTTAACTTAATTAGGAGTTAAATCTCTATTTAATTCCTAATGGGCTTCTTATAAGCCCATAACTGATGGACCTAGACCCAATTAATTAGTTAAGTCCAATTAATTGATAATTAAATTAATTCATCTCATGAATTAAATAGGCCCATTATTATTAATTGATCCAATCAATTAATGATTTATTCCAATATGGCTACCTAATCCAATTAGGTCAATTAATGAATCTAATTAATTAATTGAATTAATTCAATCACTTGAGTTAATTAGGACCTATTTAATTAATCACGTTAATTAATTTAATCTAACCCCTCTTAGGCAATAAATGGACTTGTCTGAGTTTGTGTGTGACCCTTTAGGTTCACTCTAAGCTAGTCATGGGTTTACAACTCTTGTGACTTAGTTGAATAATTAATTATTCTGATTAATTAATCTAATTAATTAATTCCAACAACCTACAAGTCATGGAAAGTACCTAGCAGTGCATCATGACTCCCAGTCTTAGGTGAAGGTGCGAACCTATTCTAATTATGAATACCATGCAAGTGCAGTCCTTCCATCATCTAATCTCCCGATTGAGCCTAGGGTATGGATTATCAATTGAAATCCCATTAGCTCAATAACCAAGTTTCCATTCTTGGTAGCTTGACTAAATAATGAACAATTAGAAAACCCCACATAATTTCCATCCAACCTTAGCCAAGGATTTTAGAGTCAAGTATAGTGGAACACATAGGAGATTCACCTATTCATCTAGATAGGTGACGGATCCTTTGTTAGTCACTCATTAACCTCCATACGTAAAGATGATACACCCAATGTAAACCCTTTATGATTGTCATGCAATTAGAAAGTATATCAAAGTGAAACATGTCATGCACAAGGTTACTATGGTACCTCAAGTCCATGGACTAACTTTTGCATTATAGTAATGAGCAAATTCCCATTCGATAATAGAATATTTCTAATTGGGAATTCTCAGGCGGGGTAGTTCATTATACTTATTCCCCAATAACCACCCGTATACATGCAAAAGTGTCTCCACACCAATGCCCATAGAACAAGGTATTCTTCTTTCGAGCCTGTATCGTATGTACAAGTTTCAACAGGATCAATGATGTCCTATCTCATTGATCCTTGACTTGGAACATTTTAAGACCACAACCTTAGAGGTATATTCCACGATCGCCATTATATGTGTGACCATGCTCTGTAGCTATGTGTGATCTAAGGACTTTATCTAATTCTTATGATAAATTTAAGATGAAGATTACCATTAAATGATATTAATGTGAATAAGAATGATTCACAAGAGTATAAGAACTAAAGGTGACAAAATCAAGCTAACGACTATAACTTAGAACTACTTTCTTCCTTACTTTATTTTTTGGATATTTTCTTAGTCGTAGTATATTGAGTTTTCATATTATAGGTTTTGGTAGGTTAGTCTTTCTTTTGACTAGTAATTGTTTCCTCTATTTATGTTGATTGTAGAATTCCAAATCCTTAATAGTATACAGCTCTCTAGTTGTTTCCAATAGCTCATGCTTTTTAGTGCACGCTCCATTGACCAGTGAGTTTTCTTTCCCCATCTATTCTTTTCAAGTTTAACATTGAGGACAATATTGAATTTAATTTGAGGGTGGAAAATTTAGTCTATATTTGTTAATTTTTGGTGATGAGTTGTGATTTCAGTGAATTAATTATAGCAAACATGCTAGAATTGTCAAACTTGATTAGGTTTGTGATTGAGATTATTTGATTAGTTTTGATGACCAACAACCTATGATGAGTTTTGTTGATATTACATATGATCCAAGGAGAAGAAAAATTTCTAAACTTGTAACGTGATGATTTTTGTGTTGAGTCAGTCTTTTTCATGAATGATGAATTTCTGTTGAGCACATTATGCCAAGAACTTGTGAATAATGTGTTGCTTAGTGAAAGATTATGTGCCCAGTGACATTCTGATCAAGGAGGCATTCTAGAAATAGTTTCATTATCCTTCGAGGTGAAATTCTAGATAATAAACAGACTTGAAAATAATTTAGGCCATCTGTAGATTGTTTGTGCCTTTCAAGCTTACCTTGTCGACATCATTGTCATTAGCTATTGCTTTGGGCCTTTTTCAAGGAATGACACATGCATGGTGTATGGATGACCATCATTTATACTTACCCTTGTTAGCCCAAAAAACTATGTTATATCCCTCAAGAGAGCTTAATGCGTGATATCTTTCATGCATGGTTTTTGTAAGGGGATCATGTGAAAATATTGTGAACTTGAAAATTCAAGCAGTTTGGATGCATGAGTATGGAAAAGTATTGAAGGAAGTCATCACAACCTATGGAGAAAAAAATAGGTTTGGGGGTTATGAGAGCAAGAGTGTTCGAAATTTAGGGATTCAAAAAATAAAGAAAAAATTGAAAAAAAAAAGAAGAGTAAAATAAAATAAATGAAAATGATGAAAAAGAGAAAATGAATAAGAGAAAAGAGAGTGTGATTATACATGCAACATGTTAAGGTCTCTTGCTCTATGATTATTATTTGCATTTCACTATTTGCTAATACACAGGCTAAAAACTACAAGTTTAATAAAGCCATATTGATCTAAGTTTGTGTGATTGTCTACATGAGTGCAGAAGGAGCATGAAAGGCAAGAGTATGGAATGTCCAAAACTTCTATGATCGGTCATAAGAATCTTGGGTTTGCATAATTTTAATTGAAAAGCATGCACGAAACTTGAGATTGGCAAAGCATCACACAATTTCAAATTTCTTGGTGGGTTTAGTTAGTATGAGTCTTGGGATATTACTTGGTTAGTATTTGGATTGATTTCTAGATTTGTATCTACAATATGCAATCTTTGAGGCATGTCATTGGATAATCAAGAAGTTTTAATCATGATCAAATTCTGAGCTTATAAACTATTTGATTCATAATTTTGCTCGAGGATGATCAAAAGCTAAGTTTGGTAGTACTTTATAAGCTCATAATTTGACATATTTTTATGCCCTTAATGTTCACAAGAATGATGTATTTTGTCACACGAATTTGACACTACACTTAGTTTTAGATAAACAATGTGTAAGCAAAATTTTGGAGAAAAATGAAGAAAGCATTGGACAATGAGGACAAATGGATCAGAACATTCGAGAAGTGGCCCTAAACTTGGGAGTGCTGGCCCTAGAAAATAAATAGAATCAAGCCGTGACCCTAATGGCCAAGCAAAAAATAGAGCCTTTTGTGCCCGTGGCCCTAAACTTTTGAGTGACGACGCTACAAGTCTAGAATATTTCAACACCACAATGCTACTGAGGCAACATTTATATTTTGGGCATAATTGTTTTTTCTCAGAAGCCTTATTGACTTATTCTTGAACTATTAGAAAATTAAGAGATAGGGCTACAACTTTTATATTGACAACGTAGCCTTGTTTAATTCAAAGAAAAAATTGGGTTAAAGAGTTAGCAGAGGACTGAAACTTCCAAATGTGGTATATCTTTGAATTTTTGCCATAATTCTCTCCAAAAAATTCACATTAATTCAAGCAGCATTACAATGGCAAAAGATAGGGCTATAATTTCTATGAAGACATAAAAGACTAATTCGATTAGAACGAAGTAGCTGTAAGATGCTACATAGAGTTGAATAAAGACAAAACACAACTTGGACAAAGTTTCTGGCACTACAGTGCCATTATTTAGTGCCACAATGCCAATTGGGCAGATATTTGGCAGCTCAGAACTAGTTCATGGATTTTTAATAGGATTTTGACAACTCATTTGGAAAATGGAGAAAATATAAAATGAGAGAAGAGAGGAATCTTTGAGACATCTTGGGAATTATTTTAGACTCTCTTTAGGAACAAGGTGGAGAAGCTAAGAATATATTTAAGGTCTATGGAAGAGGAAACCACAAAGAATTTCAAGATTACAAGAAGTAATTAAGAGGTTAACCTTTGGGGTTTTTTAAATTTATTGGGTTTTTGGTTTATATCTTTGTTTTTTCTTTTATTGTTGCTTAGTTGTAGTGAAAACATTGAAGAACACATGTTAAATCTTGGTTTATTGAGTTTGATTAATTTCACTATGAACTAATTTCCTTTAGTCAAGGCTATGAGTTAGATTTTTGCTTCGATTCACCTCATGGAAAGGCTTGAAGACTGGAAAATTGCATTCAGTAGAGTTGAAGATGATTTTTAGGTCTATTCTTGCCCTATGTTTTTTCTGGTGTAGAGCCATCTTTTTCATCCGATATACTCTAAAGAGTGGTAATCATGAGACTCCCACTTTTAGTTCATAACTCACTTTAACCGATCACAACCTTTTTATTTAGGATCAACGTTGGCATTATCAACTCAATTAACAAGAAAAGCGGAACCCATGAATGTGTAATTTTTATGTTTGATTATGGTTAGGGATTATTTAATTTCGTGATGAGCATGTATTATGTTCTTAATGGTATTAGAAATTTGGCCAACTTTTAATTGATTTTTTTCTTGCAATTGAGACCAAAAAGTAGTTTCACAATGAATGCTTAAGTAATACATGCTATGGACTAATTGAATATAGAGACATATAAATTGGTATATGCAATAGTCATAGGCATAACCCTTTTGTGCTGAAAGCTAGTGGATTTCACAAATTTTTAATGCTCTCTTATTAGTTAAATCTACATAGAGATATAGTAGGTTGCTTAATAATAGTAGGATCAATCTCTTGAGAAAGAATATTGATTACAATTGGAAATTACATTATCACATGAGTTGAATAAGTCTTTTAAGAGTTGTTTCAAAAGGAGACTAAGTGCACTACCCACAAGTAATAAAGCATGAGTACGAAGTCACATTGAAGTGGATTGGTGAACCAAAAGCGTTGACCCTTCTTTCATTGCCTTTGTGACTAAGTGATTCGTTCCTTTAAAATTCTCAACAGTAGTTAGTTTAGTTTAGTTTCATTCACAGTTTAATCATTGTGGTTTGGCTAGTTAGGAGTTCTATTTTTGGTACTTATTTACACAATCCCTTAGGATAACCCCAATATTTCATTCTTTATTACTTGCGGCTAGTGCACTTGGTTTGGTTTTCACCACATCATGTAATTTGGCATACATTACAAGAAGATGGAATGAAGAAAAAGAAAAGCGTGGAATGAAGGCCCATTAACATTTGGGATCCATTTATATAATAGATAGGTCTATTTTTATTTAATTTTATGGATTGACCTTGTTTTACTTTGGCTTGAGTGAATCGCATATGATTAAAGGCTTATTATCATCCCTTTATTTTAGTATGTGAATGATGCATACTTGGTTTATTTAATGCTTTTATTATGATGCATGTTTGTTGTCATTAGGATAGTGAACTTTAAATAAACAAGATAAGAAAATAAAGAGATCTTGCATAATATATCTAGTATGATCCTCACTTGAAAAATATTTCAAGTTAAGAATCTTGATTAGTTCTATATCCAACGTATATGGCAATACTGGGTGGGACCCAATCATCCATACCTTCTATTAAAATTATGTGACATGTGATATGTTGTCGCATTTAGATGATTGGCCACAAGTAGTGGGATGTGCTAAGTGAAGGTGAGCTATGATCACTACTAGCATGGAGATGCCTATGGGATGCGGTGTCTAAGTATTGATCACGAGTCGTGGGACACTTGGATATTTCATCTAGATGGATGTTTGATGGATCTCGCTTGATAGTAAATGCCATATGGACTCATAAAATTAGGACATATGAGAAAGGGTAAGGTAAAATATCATAAGGGTTGCATAGGGATGCAATTGTTAATATGTTAACTACCTTTAAGTTATATCATATAATCTTATAATTATGATGTATGACAAAACTAATTAGACCTCAAGCATATTAAAAAAATAGGATTTCCCTATTGCCACCTAGAGGGCGATGAAATTCAAATAAAGTAGTGGGAGACATTCATAATTAAAGACCATATTATAAATGGATGTAATTGAATAAATGCTCAATTTTCAACATCGTATATGATAATAGTTGTCATTGTTAAAATTTACTTAAATTAATCTAGACACATAAAACTCACTAGCCTAATCGATCTAAAGAAGATAGAAGTTTGCCGCCATTGTGGCTTGTCAGGGTGTAGAAAGAGGAAGTGCAAGTATTAACTTGCTTAATTAAATTAGAAAGGGTTCTAATTTAAGTTACCACTTTGTTGAAGTTAACCATTAGAGATAACAATTCTTATTGGGTAAATGATATTGTATATGATCCTATCTCTGCAAAGAGTTGCGGAGGATGACAAGAAGAAAAAGACTAAGACGGAGAATAACCTTTAAGCTTGGAAATGAAGCAAAGGTTACAACATTAGTTATAGGAATGGTCCACGGTCTACTTAGCTCAGGATAGAATTAGGATAGCATTAATTGTTTGTCTTTATTACTAAACATTGTTAAGAAAATCATCTTTGTCGGACAAATATAATTTTGATTGGAAAATTGAAAGATAGAAATGTTCTATGGTTCTTGATTTGTATCAGTACATTGACGAATGATTTTTTCAACCCTAAATTCCATGTTAAGTATTCAACAAGTTAGAATTAGATAATTATTGGCTAACTATTACAATTCTTTTATCCGATCAAGAAAGTGAATAATTAGACAGTAAGTTTTTTAATTATTTAAAGGAGAAAAGAAATCTCCCTAAGTGAGTCCATGATGAGTTTCACTAGATTTCCTCCTTCATTTTAGGGATATACCCTAGAATTGATGGCATTCTTACTTAAAAAAATGCACCTAAGTTAATGCCCATAACCATTGTATGAGATATAGTGTTGCAAAACCCATTCGTATAAATACCTAAGGGTATTGGTGCTCTGCTTATGTGAAGCAACTAGTAGGAGATAATTTAGATATGAGATCTATGGGGTATTTAAAGAAAGCTATTGAATATAATTCTTATGACCCCTTGAAATAAAATGTGTTTGTTTTGAGAAATGCAACCTTCTTAAAGGAGAAGTTTTCATTGGATAAAATAGAACTTCAATAAGTTCTTGGAGATTCCTACCTACGAGTCATAGTTTTTCTTTTTCTAAGTGTGTGTCCCTAAAGACTTCTGGAGGAATGAGAAAAGAATGACTCACAAATTTTATGCATCCTCTAGGAAGAAAAATGTATGTAAATCTATGTACAAAATATGATATCATAAATGCTATAAGTGTCGTGAGTATATATCAGTTAATTTCATGTGAAAACCAATAAAAGCCATAAAGTAGATCTTCAGTACTTACGAAGTACTAAAGGTCTTCTGAAAGTACGGTTATAGAGAACTGAAGCTGGGATGTTACATCTAACTTTTTATCCAAAGTAGATAATTGAAGTCTATATCTAGAATTACATTCATCCTAAATAGTGGGTAGTTAGCTGGAAGGAGTACCAAGAATGAGATGGCTGTGGATTCCACTACTGAGGTTGAATATATCATTGCATGCAATGCTGCGAAGGAAGGTGATTGGATGAGAAGCTTCTTCCAAAGGTTGGATGTAGTTTTGTATGTTGTTAGTCTGGTACCTATCTGCTGTGATAACAATGCGGCAACTGCACAAACAAAAGAGCCAAGATCTCATCATAGATCTAAGTACATAATGAGGTGAAACCATTTAAGTTGAGTAGTCATTGGTAGAGGTGACTTTACAGTGGAAAAAATTGCTTCAGCAAAAAACATTGAAGATCTATTGAGTAAACTCCTAGTATAAATAGTATTTGAATGACATCTTATGAAGATAGGAATAAGATAATTGGTAATTAGCTCTTGGGCAAGTGGGAGATTGGTGGAGTAGTGTCCGACGTGCCAATTAATGGTTGCTCTATATTCTAGCGAATAGAGAATCTTATTTGACATATATAAACAAATTGGCAATTCTTTATCTTTAATTGCATTTAAGTAATTAGATAGAGTATACATAACTATGGGATGGCCATGAATATGATAGAGATCACAGTTTATCCCATAAGAGGCAATGGTGTCTGAACAAATTACTAACTTCTAGTATACAATTTACAAGGACATTCGAAAGGATTTCGAAGCTTAATGCTAGAGAACAACAAAGAAAATCTCTTTTTGAACGTTTAAGAGATTATGAAATAGTGATCCATGACATCAATTCAGGAAAGATGGTGAAAGGCCACACTCCGAAATGGACTCCATGTACTCCAATAATGTGAGGACCTTAGTGCACCCACTGGAGGGAATAGTTCTCATTGACTGCAATTTGGTCTAAAAACATAAAATTGGAATACATGTGGAGGTGGTGACCTATAAGGTACGACTTGTTGCGAAGGGTTATACTCAAAGTCAAGGTGTTGACTATTGAAGAAATATTTTATCAATTACGATATTGAAGTCCATTTAGATCTTTGTTGGCCATATCTGTGTATTATGACTATGAGATATGGCAAATAGATGTGAGACTGCTTTCTTTAATAGGAGTATTGAGAAAGATATTTATATGAAGTAGCCTGAGGGTTTCATAACCAAAGGAAGCAAACAAAAGGTTTGCAAGTTTTAGAAGTCTACTTATGGACTTAAAATAAATTTTCCAAAGGTGGAAGATTCAATTAGCTAAGGCAATCAAATCGTTTAATTCCCTCAGGAATGCGCATAAACTATATGTAAACAAGAAAGTTAGTGGGAGCACAATGTTGTTTATTATGTTTTACGTTGATGATATTTTACTCATCGAGATAATATAGGAATATTGTAGTCAACTTTGGCTTGTCATCTACTAAGTTCTTCATGAAGGATTCGGGAAAAGTATCCTGGAGGTTAAGGATCAAGATCTATATAGACAAATCTAAAAGGATGCTCGAACTATCCCAAATTCATATACATAGATTAGATGTTAAAAAGGTTTAAAATGAAAGAATCTAAGAGAAGATTCTTACCTATGAGTCATTGGATTTCTCTTTTGAAGTCTATGTCCCCGAAGATTTTAGGAAGAAAGAGAAATAATGATTCACATACTTTATGCATCTGCGATAGGGAGTATAATATATGAAAATCATGTATAAGACATGATATTACATATGTATTAAGTGCCATGAGTAGATACCAGTCTATTTCAGGCGAAGAGCACTAGAAAGTTGTAAGACAAGTTTTAAGCACTTATAAAAGCACTAAAGACATCTTCTTGTAGTACAGTTGTAGAGAACTGAAGCTGGAATGCTTCATCTAGTTTATAGTCCAATGTAGATGACTTAAAGTCTGTATTTAGATTTATTTTCACCTTAAACAGTGGGGCGGTTAGGTGGAAAAGTTCCAAGCTTGAGATGACTGCGGATTCCACCATCAAGGTTGAATATTTCGTAGCATGTGATGCTGCAAAAGAAACTATTTAGATATGGGACTTAATTCAAATATTGGGTGTAGCTCTAGCTATTTTTGATCCAGTATCGGAGTACTGTGAAAATAATGGGCTATTGCACAAGCAAAGAAGCTAAGGTCTTATCAAAAGATCTAAGAAAATACAAAGAAGCGATACCACCAAATTTTGAAAATCGTTGGTAGGCGATGAAAAAGTGGAAAGAGTTGCCTTTGCAGAAAATATAACAGCCCAACTTATTGAACCCCTACTACTATATTTACAAGGAAAATTACCTCTAGGGCAACTTAGAGATTGTTAGAGTAGTGTTAGGTGAGTCAATTAGCTAGGTCATCTTTATGCTTTTGTAGAAATAATCTTTTTTCATAATAATATCAATTAAAGGAAATTTTCATCTTAAATTCACCATTATTAGAATTAGATTAAATCCTTTGCCTATACATAACTATGGGGCATGGTTGCGCATAGAATAACGATTTTAGAATATGTCTTTATGGTTTGGTCTTAAAACCTTCCAAGTCAAGGATCACTGAGATAGAACATCAATGATCCCATTGAGACTTCCGCATAAGATACAGGTTGGTAAGAAGGATGCCTCATTCCATGAACATTAATATAGAGATACTAGTGCCTATACGTGGGTGGAAGTTAGGGAACAAGCACTCTAAATAACTCCACCTAAAAATTCCCAATTGGATATTGTAAGCGAAAAGAAATTTCCTTATTATGATAATTCAAGAATTAGTCCTTAAACTTGAGGTACCATTATAACCTTGTGCATATTGCACTTTAGTATATTTCCCGATTACATAACAATCACAAGGGGAACATGGTGGGTGTAATATCTTTGTGTATAAGGTTAATGAATAGCCAACAGATGATTCTTCACCAATCTAGATGAATAGGTGAATCTCCTATGTGTTCTACTGCACTTGACTTTGAAATCCTTGGCAAAGGTTGGAGGAAAATTGGATGAGGGTTTTCTAATTTGAGCTTTAAGTCAAGGTACTAGGATTTTGTTTTTCGTAAAATCCACCTATGCCTAGGAAGGGGTTTGACATGGACCCGTATCTAAGAGAAGAGTACAAAAGGGTTTGAAGTGGAAAGCATATAGTAAACAAAATACTAATTAAATTGGAAGTAAGGGAGATTCCAGCGATCGAGCCTAAGGTAACCACATACTGAATTAAGAAACTCTTGTGGAAGCCACAATTTTGAGTTTTGAGTGTCACAACCATAATATGCAAGAAAATCTGTAATGCGATTACCTTTCCTGGGAATGTGAGAAAGCTAGATATACATCAATTTAGACATCAATTTAAACTTGGTGATAAGAGGCTGTAGTTTCCAGTGACCCGAGTCCTGACGTGGAGAATTTGTAGCATAATTTGTGCATCAATCTCAATCTAGACATTATGAATCCCTTACTGATGGCAGAAAGAAATGCTTCAATCAGAGCATGAAGCTTAACAAAAGTATTTATTGCTTGACCAACAAAATTATACTATGAAAAAAATAGGAAAACCATTACAATCTTGAACAATACCTCTTGCCCTTGATGGTCCCGAATTTCCTATTCTTGCCTCGTCATAGTTCAACCTGTGCCTTCTAGAGGAGGTTTTATCCATCATAGGTGTCTTATATAGCATTCTTAAAACCAAACTCCTTAAAGGCCCAAACTGTTGCAACATTAGAGTTCCCCTTCCAGAAGCATTTCCTTAGAGAAATAATAGACTGAGCCCAATTTAAATGCTATAGAATGTTACCAATAATTTGGTTTTGGTTCATCCTAATTCCAATGTGTTTTGAATCATCTCGTGCAGTCTAAATATACTATAAAATGAAAAAAGAATGATACTTTGTATATGTTCTTTATTACTTGTAGAAGCACTCCAAAATTAGATAAAATGAACAATGGAATTTGTATTTGGTAACTCAATCTCAAATTTCTCACCAAAAGGTATTAGATAAAAAGGGCAACCAACCCATAAATGAAAACATGAGCAAAAGATTCCACATTCCCCCTATAGTAGTGGCAGAGTGAAGCCATTTCAAAACCTTTCAGATCATGGCCTCATCATCTGGAATCCATTTCTTAAGTGATTAACAAGGGAATCACAAATTTTTTAGTGTTAGAATGTAATTCCTTAAGCTTGCAAAAAAATGACGTTCACTCTTACATTGTCAAATATCCTGCTAAGCCGATTTCAAGGAAATTTTTTGAGTCAAGCTACTAGATTTTTTTTAGTTAAAGTCACATGTGCCTAATATACTAAAATGGAATACATGAATATTTAATTAGAAAGCATAAAGGATGAGTACTACTGCCTTTATAATCAAAAGAAAAGAAAAAGATGAGAGTATCTAATGGAATTTGAAATGAGATAATCCCAAGCATTCTAGTCTAAGAAGTCCTCTCAATTCATTGGGGAACTGATCTAGAAGCCAAAATACATCCTGTTGTGTATGGACAATGTATGAAAAGATGGGAAAATATCTCAATTCCACATCTACAACAGAAACATATAGAGACCATTTCAAATCCTCACTTCTCCATCACTTCATCAATGGGGATCCACTGCTTGATCAAACGGAATAAAAAGATAGATATTGTTGGTGTAAAGATGCGACCACAAATTAGAGAACAAATCATGCTCATTCTTCACCTGCCTAACCTCTTTCCAAGCTGACTATAAGGAGAAACAACCATTAGTAGTAAGCTTCCAAACCGACAAAATCTAAATCGTCTCTTTCCACTGTATTATCAATCACTATATCAATCAATGTAGTTGGCAACACAATCGCTGATAAGTGCATATTTTGACATATTTTTATATCAAATCCTTTATACTTTTCTTAATTTATTCTTGTTAATATTACAATTTTATTAATATTTTATGTTAGGGAATCAATGAACAAAAAGAGATAAAAAAAGAGCCAAAATAAAACCGAAGAAGACAACAAATTTCATAATCAAGTTGAGAGATAATATGTCATTGGATCAAAGAAGCATCACAATTAAAAGAAAAATGTCATTTTTTCTTATGTCCATCATGTGTAGATTAAAATATGTGCAAAAAATCACTTGGACTTTGCAAGTGATTGTTGAGCTTGCATTAAATTCAAAATAAACATGTTTTTATACTTGTGTAGGTTTCATATTTTAAGCATAAGACTATGCTCAAACTCCTTATGGACCTTAGTCTTATTTTATTTGAAAGCCAAGTGATAGAACTACAAATTTTCTGTTGAAAGCTCTGCCTAATTCAACCTTGATTATAGCAGAAAATTTGTCCAAATATGTACATTGGAAAGAAACTATCTATGTTGACACATCTTCTTAAATCAAGCACAGCTTTCTACCTAGTGATTAGAATTAGGTAATTTAAGTTGGAACATGAAGATAATGGAAAAATATACAACTTTTATGTTAATCACTTTTCCATATTTAGCCAATTGCATGGAGAACAATATGTGACAAAAATTCAGATCTAAAAAGGATATATGAATTTAGAGCATATTTGAAGTTAATTTGGAGTGAATTTGGAGATGCCAATTTACGCACTCTTCTACTATAAATAGGGGATCTTAGATGTGATTCAAGGCATATAAAAACCTTTAGAGGGGGAAAGAAATTTTTATTGTTGTCTTTCTTTAGGATAAGTTTTCTACTAATAATAGAAATTTTTCTCTAATTTTTCTTCTATTTTTAGTCTTTTCTACTTTTATTATGTCTTTCTAAATTTCATTGAATTGAGGATAAAGGGTGAACCTCTTGATGGAGGAAGATGGATGATTATAAAGGTGCATAATGTTCAGGTGTGTTGTATTATTATTTTAATTTTTGATTGAAACCTTCCTTGTTTTGTGGTGATTCTTGATTTATATATCTCTAATGGCACAACAAATACTTGGATTTATTTAGCTTATTGTATGGTTCTACCCACCGAATGCTAATGTAAAACTTTGATTTGTTGTAGACAAAGGTGCGTGTAAATACTTGATTCCATAAACAAGTATTAGTGTTAAGAGATAATTTGCATACAGTAAGACAATATCAAGATTACATTAATGCATGAGCTATTTGATAACATCTTTCCATTGGAACCTTCATTATATATGGATTCTAATTGTGCATTTAAAAGAGGTAAAAAGAATAAATAATCGTTCATCTATCCAAAACTCAAGAGTGGATCCCTAATTCTCAGTACTTTTATTACTTTGATTTCTTAGTTATAGCATAATTTTTTTTCTTTATATTCTAAACCACATAAAGTCCATCTTTTAAGAAATATAATCCTGAAAACTTCAAACAACTTCCCTATGGATCGACCTTGGACTCCCGATAAATTTATTACTTGACATAACCTGCACTTGGGTTTGCAACCTTAAAGTTGCAGTAAGTTTCTGGTGTTGTTTCCAGGGAAGGCAAGGTAAGTATTCAGGTTTGTAAATATTTTTCCTTTGTAAGTATTATGTGTTTGTTTTCTTTACAGTTATATATTCATATGGTATCGTAATCATATTTCTCGGTGTTTAGTTAGAAATAATTCTAAAATTTTATTTGAAAATATGTTTGAGTCACCTCCACACACTTCCACCATGGCTGAAAATGAAAGTGTCCAGGATGAAAATGAGAATCAACAGATGTGTACCATGTGTTATTATTTGCAACCTCCTCAAAATTCTTCTCTTTCTTGTTTTATTTTTCCTTTCAATATAAATAACTTTCGATTCAAGTTAGGTCCTTACTTACATCTAAAAGAATTTGATGAAGTATATGCTACTTTTGAAGATCAAACTTGTACAAATGAGATCATTAAACTCAAATTATTTCCTTTTTCTTTAAAACATAATGCAAAAACTTGGTTTAACTCTTTAAAACCTAGGTCAATTGGCACTTGACGAAAAATGCAAGCTAAATTTTTGAAAAAGTTCTTTCCAACTCATAAAACTAATGCTTTGAAAAGACAAATTTAATTTTTTTTTTCAAAATTCTAATGAAGTTTTTTCTTTCAATGTTGGAAATATTTAAAGATTTATTGAATTCATGCCCACATCATGGTTTTAAAAAATTATAATTAATTAGTTTCTTTTATGAAGGTCTAACTCCTAACAAAAAATAATTTATTGAAACAATGTATAAGGTGAGTTTCTTGATAAAGAACCTGATGAAGCCCTTGAATAACTAGACCATTTGCTAAAAAACTCTCAATCAAGGCATAGTGTTAATTTTTGTGAAGATTCTATTAGATCTAATCTTGCTAATAGTAATAAAGGAAAATATTACCTTAGTCAAGAAGATGATCTAAATGCTTGGATTGCTAGTTTAACAAGAAAAGTTGAGGTCATGGAACTTAAAAAAATAAAGAAAATCAGATGTGTGCAAGATGAAGAAGTTTGTAGAATTTGTGAACTTGTTGGACACTCTACTAATGAATGCCCAAATATCCTAGCACAAACAAATGTCATGAAAACATTCAAAAAATATTTTCATTCTCCATATTCTGAAACTTACAATTCACAATAGAGAAATCATCTCAATTTTAGTTGGCGAAATAAGAACCGTGCCCAACTACTACATTAACAAAAGCCACCAAACTTTCCTTTTTATCTAGCTCCACATACAAAATCTTTTAAGAAAACTTTGCAAGAATTTATGTATGCATAAACAAACATCAATTACAAGACTTCACAAGCCATCAATGAGATCAAAAACACACTTTCAACACTGATAGTTTCTTTGCGTACTCATGAAAAAGGTAAATTTCCTACTCAACCTCAACCTAATCCATCCACTTAGTGTCATGTTTCTTATTTAGGTGAAAATTCAATCAAGAAAGCTAATTCGATCACAATACTTCGTAATGAAAAAGTTGTTGACAAGATTATTTATCCCAAGGAGGAAGTTTCTAATCCACCTTCAGAAATGAAGAATGAAAATAGTCTTGATGATGAAGGTAAATTTAAGGAAGGTGAGTTTCAAAATGATGAAAAAAATAAATACTCATCTTAGCTCATTTTCCTCAAAGATTGTAATTGAATCAAAACTTGAACTCAAATGCTAAAATCTTTGAAGTTTTTAAACAAGTCAAGATTAATATTCTATTATTGGATGCAATCAAGCAAGTTCCAACTTGTACCAAATTTTTTAAAGATTTGTGTACAATCAAAAGAAAACATCATGTACAAAAGAAGGCATTTTTAATTGAAAGTGTTAGATCAATCATTCAACAATTCACTCCACCCAAGTATAAAGATCTTGGTTGTCCACCATTTTATGTACCATAGGAAACACTAGAATAGAGCGTGCTTTGCTTGATCTTGGTGCTAGTATAAATCTTCTACCTTTCTCAATGTATGAATAGTTAGATTTGGGAGAACTTAAAACAACTTCTGTTGTACTCCAACTAGCTGACCGTTCGATTAAAGTTCCAAAGGGAATAGTAGAATATGTGTAGGTGCAAATTGGTAAGTTTTACTTTCTAGTGATTTTATTATTTTGGACACAGAGCTTGTTGCACTTGCACATATATAGATTTCTATCATTTTGGGTCGTCATTTTCTTGCAACTTCAAATCCTCTGAGTAATTGTAGGAATGGTATCTTGAAGTTATCTTTTAAAAATATGACTTTAGAACTAAATGTGTTTTAACATTTTTAAGCAACCTACATAAGATGTCGAAGTACAAGAAGTGGATTCAATTGAAAAACTTGTTCACAAATATTTTTCTTTCACTAATTCTTTTGATCTTCTGGAAACTTATTTTGAAAGTGAAAGTAAAAGAACACAATCTAATACTCTCTCTAAATTTCCGCAGGTACAAGAAAAATATTTTTGGAAGCCAAGGTTTGAAGAACTTTCATCATCAACAGTACAATATATTCCATCAAGTATTAAAGCTCCCGTGATTGATTTGAAACCTTTGCCATTTGATTTGAAATACTCTAATTTTGGTAAGAATGAGACTTTTCCAGTAATAATTTCTTCCAAACTTGATACATCCCAAGAAGATAAGTTGATCGAAACTCTGAAAATGCATATGAATGTTTTAGGATGGACCATTGCTAACATTAAAGGTATTAGTCCTTTAATTTGCACACATAACATCTATCTATAGAAAAATGCTAAACATTCTAGAGAAATCCAACGAAGGCTAAATCCTCATATGAAAGAAGTAGTAAGAAATGAAGTCATTAAACTTTTAGATAATAGAATCATTTATTCTATTTCTGATAGCAAATGGGTAAGTCCTACCAAGTTGTACCAAAGAAATATATAGTTACTGTAGTCATGAATGAGAATGATGAATTAATTCTAACTACGACTATTACTGGTTGGCGAATGTGTATTGACTATAGGAAAGTCAACTCAGTTACTAGAAAAGATCATTTTTCATTACCTTTCATGTATCACATCTTAGAAAGAGTTGCGGGACATGAATTTTACAGCTTCTTAGATGGATATTCTGGGTATAATCAAATTGTAATTGCACTTGAAGATAAAAAAAACTACTTTTACATGTTCTTTTGGTATTTTGCATACTTAATGATGCCTTTTGGATTATGTAATGCACTAGTTACATTTCAACGATGCATGCTTAGTATTTTTAATGACATGGCTGAATGTTTTCTTGAAGTTTTTACGGATTATTTTTCTATTTTTTGGTAATTTATTTGACGATTGCTTGTCTAATTTAGAAAATATTTTGATCAGGTGTGAAGAAAAGAATCTTATACTCAATTAGGAGAAATGTTATTTCATGGTAACAACTGGTATTGTTCTTGGACACATTATTTCTTCAAAAGGTATTGAAGTAGACAAATCTAAAATCGAGTTAATTGTCAATTTGTTAATACCAAAGTCTATGAAGGAGGTAAGATCATTTTTATGACATACTAGTTTTTATAGAAGATTTATCAAAGATTTTAGTATAATATCTAAACCTTTGCATAATCTTCTAGCAAAAGACACTATATTTGAATGGACTAAATATTGTGAAAATACTTTTGTTAAGCTTAAAAGCATGCTTACGTCTGCCCCAATCATACAGCCCCAGATTGGAATTTATCTTTTGAAATAATGTGTGATGCCAGTGACTATGGTGTTGGAGTTGTCTTAGGACAAAGAAAAGATAAGAAACCATACACCATTTACCATGCAAATAAAACTTTAAATAGTGTTCAATTGAATTATTCAACAACTAAAAAAGTATTACTTGCTTAAATTTTTGCATTAGACAAATTTAGATCTTATTTTGTTGGCTCACCAATTATTGTTTTTAGTAATTATGCAATTTTGAAATATCTTTTGTAAAAAAAAAATGCCAAACCTAAATTGATTAGGTGGATTCTCTTACTCTAGAAATTCAACATTACAATTCGAGATAAGAAAGGAGTAGAGAATATGGTGGCTTATAATTTGTCGAGATTCGTTTGTGATGACTCATTTCAAACCACACTCATTAATGACATTTTTTCTGATGAACAACTATTTAGTATTTCTATTTTACCTTAGTTTACTGACATTGTTAATTTTTTTATTATAGAAAAGATGCCACCGCATTAAAGTTCCCAAGATGAAAAGATTTTTAAATGGGGTGAGAATTTTTTATTGAGATAATCCATACCTATTCAAATTTTATCTTGTTCAAATCTTTCGGAGACGTGTGCCTAATATTGAAAAAGATAATTTTCTTAAATCTTATCATTCAGGAGCATATGATGGTCACTTTTCGACAAAGAAAACTGCTGCAAAGATCTTGCAATATGGATTTTATTGGCCAATCTTTTCAAAGACACTTACACATTTTGCAAAAGTTGTGAAAATTGGCCAATCTTTTATTGGCGTATTAACTTCATGGGACTATTTCCATTATTATTTGATTTTATTTACATATTGATCGCCATATATTATGTCTCAAAATGAATCGAGGCAATTCCCTGTCGACACAATGATCACAAAATAGTGATAAATGTTTTGAAAGAAAATATTTTTAGTCGATTTGGCATTTCTCAATCCATTATCAATGATGAGGGAAACACTTTTGTAATAATGTTTTTGGAATTTTAATGAGGAAATATGAAATCATACATAAAGTTGCAATCATTTATCACCCCCAAAAAAATGGACAAGTTAAACTTGCAAATGGGGAGATAAAATAAATTTTGAAAAAGACAGTTAATCTAAATTGTAAAGATTGGTCTCTTAGACTTACTGATACATTTTGGACATATAGAACTGCTTTTAAAACATCATTAGGCATGTCTCCTTATAGGATAGTTTATGGAAAACCTTATCTTTTACCTCTTGAACTTGAACATAAACCTTATTGGATAATCAAAATGTTTAACTCCAACCTCGATGAGGCTTCAAAATTGTGCATATTGCAAATCAATGAACTTCAAGAATTGAGAAATGGTGCATATGAAAATTCTAAAAATTCATAAATCAAGAATCAAAGGATTTCATGATAATAAAATTTAAAGAAAAACATTTGAGATTGGTCAAAAAGTTCTGTTTTATAATTCTTAATTGCATTTATTTCTTGGAAAATTGAGATCAAGGAAGAGTGGTCCTTTTGTTGTAAAAGAGGTATATCTTTATTGGGCGATTGACATTGAGAATCCTACAAATGGTAACGTATTCAAAGTAAATGGACAAAGACTTAAACAGTTTCTAGAGAATCAATTTTCACAAGAGAAAATTATTTTTCTTTCTAACCCTTGTTATGATTAGTATGTATGTATATATATATATATATATATATATATATATTCTCTAACTTTGTTTGTTTTGTAGGCTTCTTTTTTTTTATTTTTTTCTTTTCTTTTCTCGATTAAGTGCTGGATAATGGTACTCCGTGACTATTGAAATTGGATTTATCAGTTTTTCAAACAACTAAAATCTCTGTACAAAGTTTTTCTCCTTTTCTTATTCTTTTTTCTTATTTTTTTCAAAATGGATGACATTTTTCTAACTCTCAAGATGCGATTTACTTTTCTTTCTAAAAATGTAATTTTAAAAATTTATAAAATCAGGATTGAAAGATTAAGGATGCTTATGCACAAGGGCATCTCAGGGGACATACGATAGATAATTGAAGCAAATGTAAAAGTAGCAAGTGAGTTTTCATATGAGTTTTCAAACTTGCTTACTAGATACATGCCTGGTTTTGGTAAAAGCACATATTTAAAAAAATGAAGAATGGAAAAAATACAAGTTTGTCACAAATGTACTTGATGAACTTATAACACAAAATGTCATTCCTTAGAAATGGTTTCTAAAAATTAAGAAGATAAAATTCAGTTCATTATGGATGAACTGAGTAAGGAGTCTTTACATGACATTATATTGACTCTTGAGATACATTCATGTGGATTAGTACAACATGCAATTCTTGATTTATGGAATCACTTTCAGGATGAATATGAGAGTTATAGTAATGGGAATCTGACATTAAAAGACCCTGTTTGCCAATTTATAAGAAAACTGGATAGGAAGCAATTGCAAGGGGTCCTGTGTTTTTAAACTGTTCATTTAAAATTTTCATCCTTTGGATTGAAAGGAATTTTTCAATCTTGGTTTAATTAATATCAAGCATATTTTAATCAAACACAAAAGTGCGAATGATTTTATGTGATTATGGGCTAGGCATATTCATTTTATTGATGGTTTTGCCATGAGAATTAATGTGGCATGGAATTGCCCCATTCTTAATGAGCCTACTTGGGTCAAGTCTGAGTTGGGTTCATGAGGAATATTAGGCCTTATGGGCTTTGGTGGTTACTGATTAATGACAAGCTGATAAACCATTAAGAGAAAATCAATATTTATGGTCAAGCTGGATAAGGGCAGATCTGTCGAAGGACTTGAACCTATCTAAGATGGTACACCCGACCTAATATGTTTGAGTTGGTACACCCAAGCTGATATGTCTGAGTTGGTATATCTGAGTGAATAAACTATTATAAAAGGAGATTAGTCTTATCTCTACAAGGTAATAGAATCCTTTTCTTATTCTATTATTGTAATAAACTGTGATACCTGAGCCTCTTACTACTCACATGGGCAAATATGATTCATGCATTACATGTTAATTTTATATGCTATTTGCATTTCTATTGACATTGCATAATTTATTTCATTTTATACGACATTCTTGAATATTAAACTTAATTCTGAAGTTCTTGCACGATATTAGTTATTGAATTTCTTAATCTAAGTAGTTGATTTTATATTGAAATAAGAAGAAAATGAGGTGGATCAATATTAGATATAGATGGGATATATAGGTTATAATTTTGGAAGTGCTAAAAGTGTTACTAGTAACCTTATACGGTTTAATTTGATTTGATCAAGTTATTTCAAAAGTATATATTTGTAAATTAGCATACTTGGGATATTGGACATGATATAATATGATTTAAGTGTCATATTACAAGGCCCTTATGTGCATATGTTTTTAGAAATTCAAACTAGATAATTCTTTAAGAATCGGATGCGAATCGGTTTGGAGATCGAATGAACGGACATAGGAATTACCTATGGGAATGAATGGTGATTAAGATAGGTTGCAACCAAATAAAAATAGATGAGACACACAAGATTAGGGCTGCAAGATAAGGGAGAAAATCAGATTTGCCATTTACTTGCCACCTCATGCTTTCTTATTAAGCTTAAGCTAACATCTCAAGCTAACACCTCAAACCCTTCACCCTTAAGCAACGACCAGACCCTCCTTTCAGCCATTTTCATCTTTCAAACACACACCTTAAGGTCTCCAATTGATCCAAATTGATTCCAAATTGAAATAAAAGCAAGAAAAGCAAAGAAGAAGTGATTACCATCAAGTTAGCCTCAAAATCTGCATAGGTAACACTTATCTACGGTTTTGCCTTTGGTTTTCAGATTATTATGAATGGTTTTATGGTTTATTAAGCTTTCAATATCTCTTATAAAAGTGTTAGGAAGTTTTTAGTTAGACTTTGGTGCACAAAGAAAGGGTTTTTGATCACAAACACTTAATAGGAAATACTTGTGGCAGAAACTGTCATCTTACTGTTTTCTTGTGTTTTAGGCTTCAAAAGTGTATGGTATGTTGAATAAAACCTATAATTATTACCATTTACATGACCATATATGAGTTAAGAGTATTGGAATGAAGTTTTATCAGTTGGAAATTGAAATAGAGAATGATATTGGAGAAACACTCAAACTGCCAAAATAGCAAAATCTGTTTTGGTGTGCTGTGAAGGAAACTGAATTAAGGGAGCTAAATCCATTATTTTTGGTAATAATATGACCTGGTTGTCTCCTTATATATGTTATCCAAGTATGGTGAAAATTTTGGAGTGATTGAATATACTTAAGGGTGCCAAAACCATTAATGTCATGAAGTGTGCAAAACTGTCACGGTAGGAAACAATCTGTTTCAGTATGTCGTGAAGAGAGCTGAACTTGGGAAGCTATATCCGTGATTTTTAGCAATTATATGATATGGTTACATTTATATACATGTTATATAAGTGTGGTAAAAATTTGGGAGTGATTGGATATGCTTAGGGATGTTAAAATTATCATGCAACTAAACTTGACAGCAAGAAAATATGAAAATGTGAATCTGCCACATTTGATCACTTAGCATGTTTCAACCTTGATATGTTGCTATTGAGTGTTAACAATTAGGTACATGCTATTAGAGTTATAATACTTCAATTACATGATGTTTGCATGCATTTAAGATGAGAAATTGAGGTATATGAGGGGCTATATTGGGTTCTAGTTTGTGAAAGCTTGATTGTTAGCTTATAGCTTGGTGTTTAACGTCTAGTATGAGATTTTGTGCTTTCAACTTGCCAAATTGGGAATGGTGCTTGATGTTGGGTAATATTACAGGCTATTTTACATCTAAGGTTGGAGAGGAATACTAAACAAATTTAGACTAAGCCACCAACCAAGTGAAATGTAAGTAAAGATTCATTTGCAACTACAATGCATAGACATAGTAGATGTGTGAATTATATGTAATATCATAAATCATATGTGCATAGTAGAGGACTCTCAATTGAGCATACATACATGAGCATTGTCATTGGCACGTGCATGCATCATATACGCGCATTGTGATAAATCTTTCATTGCACGGCATGATTGTGAGAAAGGAAAATATTTTGCTGACCACTACTAGTGCACCGAAGCATGCATGGATTTGCAGGTTCGCGTGCATGGATTTGCATGCGTATGAGTATGCATGGATTTGCATGCTTATATGATTATTAGCCATTGGATTATGGCGGTATACAGAGCTCTTTTCCGGTGCATGGGATAGTAGCGTTGGTCAGGGGCCCATGAAAGAAATGATTTTGAGAGAAATATTTTGATGCATAAAATTGCATTATGGGTATAGCATGTTGAGATGCATGACTCGATATTGTGGATTATTCTTTGACATGCATAATCTTTACTTGCTGAGCGTTAGCTCATATAGTTTATGCATTATAGGTGAGTACGACGATACCTAAAGCATCTTTTATTGGCTGGGCGGCGGTTGGAGCTCCTGCAGGTGTCTGAGAGAGTGTGTACATGGATGACGACCTGTTGGGCTATTTTGTTGGCTTGTTATATTTTGAGTCTGTTGTATTATATTTTAGACTGGTACTATATTTCGCTTTTACAACTTTACTGTAAATAAGTATGTAAATATTGGGTTATTGTGGGTGTTATGTCTTTATATAAATATTGATCCTGCTATATGCATGATATGTGTTAGAAAGTATTTTAAACAGGGTTGTGCATGTAAAAAGTGATATATCTTTTTTTAAAGTGTTACAAAAAAAAAATATTCCATGCATGCACACAGGTTCTATCATGTTAAATTATAATATATATCTAGTTGTGTAGTAATGGGGGTGTTACATAAACTATTATAAAAGGAGGTTAAAGATATGATTTATTATTTATGCACACTTAGTATATAAATATTGATTGAGTGATTGAGGCTCTTGTTATTTTTACTGACTTGAGTGTCAGAGTGTTTTTGTTGGGCAGTCCCCTGCATTTTGCAGGTTAATTTGGTACGTGGTTCGTGTGATTCAAAATTAAATTGCTCAATCCAAAGTTCTTGATTGTTGAAATTATTGGCATCATCAAGTGGCGTCATCTGTGAGAAATTTTTGAGTTAAGGCGTGAGTTTCAATTATTTATTTTGAATTTCCTAGTGGTTTTCTAGGAATTTATGGGATTTTTATTAAGGATTTATTGGATTATCTGAATTTTGTGAAATTTTGTTGTTTAAGCTTTAATGGCAAACAAGAAGATACCTAGAAATTTGAAGGAAGAGATGGAGGGATGTCCTGAAGGGAAGAGAGATCCTAATATGGAAATCATGGATAGGGAAGAACAACACTAACTACTATTTCCCATCCACCACCGTTTCAGAGAGGAATAGATGAAGGGGGCTTGGGCTCAAGGACGCCCATCACACTCACCTTAGAGCAACTACAAAGTATGATTGATGTTGCTATTAACATTGTGTTAAAATAGAATGAGGTTGCATAATCTCCTCCTCAGCTATAGGAGAGAGGTGTGGCAAACAAAAGAAGGAATAAATCCATACGCATGGAAGATGTACATGAAAAAAGTTATACCTCGGTAATTTTGGGAAAGAATACTTGAAAAGCTAAAGTAGATGATAATCCAGATATGCACAAAAAGTGGATAACCTCTCCTTAGGAGTTAAGAGACATAAAACCAAAGATATCAGGAAAAACGATGGTGTAGAGAAAAGAAATCCCTTTCTCAGAGGATGTTATGGTGTATGAACTATTAGAGTAGGATGCCCAACGCCCCAATTAGATTGGGTGTATTATACTCTTTTGCTTTTGTAAAGACAATCTTATTGAAAATCATATTAATAAAAGGCATTTTCTTTATCTTATGTCTTGCATTTTTTATTTCTACACATTAGATAAAGTCCTTAGACCAAATTTAGCTACGGGGCATGGTCGCGCATATGATGGCGATCATGGAACATGCCTCTAAGGTTTTGGTCTTAAATAAGTTCTGAGTCGAGAGTTTTTTGAGATGGGACATCAAATAGCTCAGTAAGACTCGTACATATAATGCATGCTCGTGAGATGAGGATGTCACATTCCATTGGCATTAGCGTAGAGACGTAAGTGCATATATATAGGTGCTTGTTAGGGAACAAGTACACCGAATATGGCCCACAAGAAATTCTTAATTGGAGGCTTTGCCCATCGAAATAAGAATTTATGTGTTGGGATAGTACACGACTAGTCCTCAGACTTGAGGCACGATGGTAGCCTTGTGTGCATCCTGCAGCACTTTGATATATCTTCTGATTGCTTGACAATCACAAAGGGGGTATGTTGGGTGTTGCACTGGTGTGCATGGAGGTTTGTCAGTGGCCAACATAGAATTCGACACTTGTTTTTTAAATAAGGAATCTCCTGTATTTTCATAGTTCGTGATTCAAAGACCTTGGCCAAGGCAGAATGAATTGTGATTCATCAAGAATCATTGGAACTTGAAATGGGATCACAACAATTGAATCATTTAGGGTTTCGACTTATAATCCATGCCTTAGATTCAATCAGGAGATTAGCTGTCGAAAGGACCGTACGTGTATGGTACTCGCAACTGAAATAGGTTTACTCGCTATTTCACCTAAGATTAGTTTGCCATGATTACTTGCTAGGTGTTTTCATGGATAGTGAGGTTCTTGGAATTAAGGAGTTGATTCCAAGCGGATTAATTAATTGGATTAATTAATTAAAATAATTGTTATTCATAAGTTGCAAATGTTGCAAACCCACTACTAGCTTAGTAGTGAACCTAAGAGGGTCACACATCTTTATGGAAAGTAACATTTTTAATTTTAGATTTTATCAAATGGTTGGAAATTAATTAATTAATATTGATCAATTAATTAATTAAGGGTTCTATTTAATTTAATAGTTAAATTAAATTATTCAATTAAGTAATTGGATTATTTAATTGGACCTAATTTGATTAGGAAGCCCAATTGGAGTAAATTAAATTAATCAATTGGATTGATTAAATTGGGATTGAATCAATTGAATTGATTTGGGGATTTTTTAATCCAAGTCCAAAATAAATGTGGATCACTTAAGAAGCCCACTAAAGTATGAAGAGAATAAATTAAATAAATATGAATTATTTAATTAACATATTTATAGATAAATAAATATAGTGACCAATTTTATAGGATAAAATAGGCCACTAAGATTTAATTTATGTATAAATATAATTATAGTATATATATATGATATATATCTATCTTGATATTATTTGAAGAGTTCAAATTAATATCAACAATGTATGTAGACAATTTTGATGATTAATGTAGTCTCAAATTAGTCCACATACAATAGAAGAGTGAAAAAAGAAGAGTTCTTGGAAGATTTGGAATCCTTCCATGATAAGGTTTTGAAGTAGTTCAAAATAGAAAAACTTTCCAAGAGTTGGAAAAGGATTAAAATTTTCAGCCCTATATATATGAGGGATGAAAATTACATAATTAAATTCAAAAATTTGAGCAAAAATATTTTGTTTAAAGTCTTCTATTTTTACTCTTCAAGAAAAGAAAAGAAAGAAAAGAAAATCAGTTTCTTGTTATTTTTTTCATATTATTGTTTCAATAACTTAAAGAATCAATCTTTATTGTTCTTGAAAATATACTCCGATCTAGATTTGTAAACAATTAAAAGGATACTAGCGAATCCTTTTGATTGGTGTTGCTTTCCGTATCGTGGACCTGATAGAGGGGAGACACTTGGATCCCTGCGAGTTCTGATAGTCCAGGATAAGCAATTGATTGCTTCATTCCCTACAACAACCAGAGTGCACGAAAGGTATAATCCGATTTTATATTTATTTATATATTCACTTGAATAAGCGCGATCGTTAAAATCGCTTTCGAATCAAATGGGTTAAATTTATGTTTGATAAAAATTTTAATTTTCCGCTGCGTATACCCCTGCGATTATAGCGAACCCAACAGTGGTATCAGAGCAACGGTTTCTCTTATTTAGTGAATTTTGAATTTATGAATACATGTTTTTAAATTGTTTAAATTCATGTTAATTATGTAAAAATTGATTTTCCATATTTTAGAAATTTTTAATTGGAATAATTTTAATTGCTTATTTAAATTGTTTAAATATGAAAAAAAAAAATTCGCCGTCGTCGGTTGTCAGACACCCGATGGCTGCGCAAGCAGGCACCGGCAGCGGGTGCCGCGTCGCCGTCACCTGCGCGGCGCTGGGCGCCGGCACCCTACAGTGGGCGCTAGGCGCGGGCACCCGATGCGCACCCGACGGCAGCAGTGGTGCTGCTCGTAGTGTCGTTCCGGGTCCATTTTTTTTATTTATTTTTTTTATTTTCTGGAATATTAAAATTAAATGTTAATTTTAATTATTTCTGAAAAATTGTTTTTCAAAGAAAAATTATTTTTCAAGCAATTAAAAATTATACCAAGTTAAAAGAAAAATTGCGTTTAACAATTTGATAAATTTACATATTTTGATAATTACATATGATGTTAATTATGAGCATGTATGGGATGATCATGAGCAATTGGACTAATGTGATTGGTTTTATTTAATATTTTTGGGTTTTAAAATGGAGCCTGTGAGCCTCTTATTTCATTTATGTAAGTTATTTTATTTTCTGTAAAGATAGAAAAGATGGTAAGGTTTTTCTTTTTCTTTGGAAGATGAAGGAGAATAAAAAAGAAGTCCCATGATTGTATGGGATACAATTATGTAATAGAATAGGTTCTATTCCATTTTATTACCCTTATACTGACCTTAGGTCCATTTTTTGCTCAAATGGACCGCATAGGACTGGTTCATGATCATTCATTTATTTAAGTATATATTAGATGCATGCTTAGGATTATTTTAATGCTTTTATGCTTGTGGAATGATATTATGATGTCATGCATTAAATAACCAACATAATTTGAATTATGATGAGTTCTTGGATAAAATTAAACCCCACTTAATTTATTAAAATTAAGTAAAAGAATTTTTTGAAAATTCGATTTCAAACAAAAATGGACAAGTTAGGTAGGACCTATCGTTCCATGCCTACCATGAAAGATAGAGACATGACGACCGCTACCGCACTTGATCACTGACCATGAGTCGTGGGGTGGTCTTGTGTTTGAAAGCTGTGATCTCTACCAAGCATAGAGATGCTCGTGGGATGGAATCGTCATTATGTTGACCATGAGTCGTGGGACAACTTGATGCTCTATCTACACGAAAGTTTGATGAGTATTGTTTGACACTTAGTACCATATGGGCTCATAAAATTGGGGTATATGAGAAGAGGTGAGGCAAAACAAACTTGAGGGTTGTATAGTGATACAATCGTCAAAGAGTTGACTACCGATAAAAATATTTCATGGGCTCATAAAATGGGGTGTGAAATATTTCCATTGAACCTCAAGCTCACTAGGAAATTTGATTTCCCAAAATTCCATTAGGGGTGATGGAATTCGAAGAAAATAGTGGGAGACATTTAGTATTAAAGACCTTATATTAAATGAATATGTTTTTCCCATAGTTTACTCATTTTTTGCTTCGTGCATATTTTGTAGATTATTCTACTAAAATGGCAAAGAATCCACTTGCAACAATCCTTGAACAAAATAAATTAACTGGACCTAATTTTGTCGATTGGCTAAGAAACCTGAAGATAGTTCTTCAGTCAGAGAAGATGACATATGTCCTCGACATTGCGCCTCCTCGGTACCACTGGAGGATATTACTTCAGAGGATTATGCAGGTTATTTACGTCATGTTGATGACAATCTACAGGCTCGATGCTACATGCTGGCATCGATGTCAAATGAGCTGCAAAGGCAGAAAGAGGATCAAGATACTGCCTATGGGATCCTCATTCACCTACAAGAGGTTATATAGTGAAAGAACTCGGCAGACGAGATATCAGATCTCAAAAGAGCTTTTTAGATGTCGTATGACTGAGGGCTCTTCAGTCCATAATCATGGATTAAAGATGATAGCCCTTATTGAAAGACTGGCGTCCCTTGGAGTCGTTATGGAGAACGAACTCTATACGGACCTTCTGCTGCAGTCTCTGCCTCCATCATTTAACACCTTTGTTGTCAACTTTAACATGCACAACATGGAGACTAGTCTCGCTGAGCTTGTGAACATGTTAAAGACGGCTGAGTCCACCATGAAAAAGGACAAGCCAGTTCTGCTTGTTGGATCTTCTTCCGGATCAAAGGCTAAAAAGCCCAAGAAAGGAAAGAAGAAAGGAAAGGGTTCCTTTAAACCCAACAAGCTGAAAGCTAAGGGCGGTGTCAAAAAGGTTTCTTCTCAAGCCAATGACAAGTGCTATTACTGCGGCAAACCAGGGCACTGGAAGAGGAATTGCAAAGAGTATCTTGCAAGCCTGAAGAGTTCAGGTATATATTTTGTTGAAGTTAACTTGTCGGTTAACAATACTTCTTGGGTATTAGATATCGGTTATGGCTCACATATTTGCAATGATTTGCAGATGATGGCAAGAAGTAGGACGCTGGATGGAGGAGAAACGGTCCTTAGGATGGGAAATAGAGCAAGAGTTGCTGCATTAGCTATAGGGACCGTTAATCAGGCTTTAGAGAATGGTTATGTAATAGTTTTAAATAATTGTCTTTTTGTTCCGGATATTATTAAGAACTTATATCTCTATTCCAGTTTTGGATAGAGAAGGTTTTAGATTTACCATTGAGAATGGAAATTGTTCCATTTTCAAACGTTCTGATTTTATATATTCTGGTTCTTTGACGTGAATTGTTTATATACTATTACTCCCCATAACCCCATTTTCACAATTCAACAACATAAAAGAAAATTAGATAATCATAGTTCAATGAGCCTGTGGCACGCAAGATTAGGACATATATTCTGAGAAAAGAATTAACAAATTGGCACAATTGCTTGATCTAACGAGAGAGCAAGAACTACCAACTTGTGAATCCTGCCTCAAAGGAAAGATGACCAAATCTCCATTTGTTGGACAAGTGGAGCGAGCCAAGCATCTATTGGATTTGATCCATACAGATATATGTGGGCCACTAAATGTTAGTGCCCGTGGGAACTATAACTACTTCTTAACCTTTACCGATGACTTCTCTAGTTATGGTTATGTGTACCTTTTAAGGTACAAGTCTGAAGTATTTGAAAAGTTCAAAGAATTCAGAACTGAAGTAGAGAAACAAACTAGATTAAGTATAAAAACTCTTCAATCTGATCGAGGAGGTGAATACTTAAGCACATAATTTTTAGATTATCTAAAAGAGAATGGAATTCTCTCACAGTGGACTCCTCCTGCTACTCCCTAACTCAACGGAGTTGCGGAATGCAGGAATCGAACCTTGTTGGACATGGTTAGATCTATGATGAGATTCATTTAATTACCTCTTTCATTCTGGGGCTATGCCTTAGAAACAGCGGCATACCTATTAAACAGGGTGCCATCTAAAGCCGTCCCCAAAACACCATATGAGATATGGTATGGAAAGACACCTTCCTATAAATACCTTAGAGTATGGGGGTGTGCTGCTTATGTGAAGCAGCTAGTGGGAGATAAGTTGGATATGAGATCCAACTTATGCAAGTTTGTGGGGTATCCAAAAGAGTCTATTAGATACTATTTCTATGATGCCACGGAACAAAGGGTGTTTGTTTCGAGGAATGCTACCTTCCTTGAAAAATAATTTCTTTCAGATGAAAGTGACAATGTCGTAGAACTTGAAGAGGTTCAAGAACCACATAACACCCTAACTGACGCAGTAAATGGTACACCAGCTGATGTTGGACCCTCTAAGGCACAATCTCTTCGAAGATCCAAAAGGGTCTCAAGGGTACCTAAGAGGTATAACTTGTTGTTAGAGAACAAAGAAGAGGGACTCCCCTTGGATAATGATCCAAGAAGCTATGGAGAGGCGATGTCTGAAATCGACTCAAAGAAGTGGCAAGAAGCTATGCAGTCCGAAATGGACTCTATGTACTCCAACAAGGTATGGACTTTGGTGGACCCACCACAAGGAATTGTTCCCATTGGCTGCAAATGGGTCTACAAGCGGAAGCTTGGAGTAGATGGAGAGGTAGCAACCTATAAGGCATGATTGGTAGCAAAAGGTTATACTCAGAAGCAAGGAATTAATTATGAGGAAACTTTTTCACCAGTAGCGATGCTTAAATCCATACGGATACTGTTAGCCATATCTGCATATTATGACTATGAGATATGGCAAATGGATGTGAAGACCGCTTTCCTTAATTGAAACATTAAGGAAGAGATCTATATGAAGCAGCCAGAAGGCTTCATATCCAGCGGGAGCAAGCAAAAGGTTTGCAAGCCCCAGAGATCCATTTATGGACTCAAACAAGCTTCGAGGAGTTGGAACATCCGGTTTGATGAAACGATCAAAATGTTTGACTTTCATAAGAACCCGGATGAACCATGTGTCTACAAGAAGGTTAGTGGGAGTGTAGTTACATTTATTGTGCTCTATGTTGATGACATCCTACTAATTGGGAATGATGTAGGGATATTGCAGTCAACGAGGACTTGGTTATCTAATCAGTTTTCCATGAAGGACTTGGGAGATGCATCTTTTATCCTAGGGATAAAGATCTATAGAGATAGATCCAGAAGGATGATCGGACTATCCCAATCCATGTACATAGACAAAGTGCTAAAAAGGTTTAGCATGGAGAAATCCAAGAGAGGATTTCTGCCTATGAGTCATGGGGCTTCACTCTCTAAGACACCTGAAGAGAGAGAAAAGATGGCTCGCATACCTTATGCTTCTATAATAGGGAGCATAATGTATGCAATGTTATGTATAAGGCCTGATATAGCACATGCTCTGAGTGTCACGAGCAGATATCAGTCCAATCCAGGAGAAGAACACTGGAAAGTCGTTAAGATAATCCTCAACTACTTGAGAAGGACTAAGGATATCTTTCTGATATACGACAATGGAGAACTAAAACTGGAGGGATATACAGACTCTAGTTTTCAGTCTTATATAGATGACTCAAAGTCCATGTCCGGATACATATTCACCTTGAATGGTGGTGCGGTCAGTTGGAAGAGTTCCAAGCAAGAGACGACTGCAGACTCTACCACCGAAGCTGAATATATTGCTGCATCAGATGCAGCAAAAGAAGATGTTTGGATTAGAAATTTCATCCAAGGGTTGGATGTAATTCCATCCATTGTTGATCCAGTTACGATTTACTATGATAATAATGGAGCTATTGCGCAAGCAAAAGAGCCAAGATCTTATCAAAGATCCAAGCACATAATGAGACGATATCACTTGATCAGAGAGATCATAGGTAGAGGCGACGTCATTGTGGATTGAGTTACCTCAGCAGAAAATGTAGCATACCCATTTACTAAGCCCTTAGCACAGAAGATATTCGACAGAATCTTGAGAAGATGGGCCTTAGATACATGGGCAATTGGAGCTAGGGCAAGTTGGAGATTGTTAGAGTAGGATGCCCAACGCCCCAATTAGATTGGGAGTATTATACTCTTTTGCTTTTGTAAAGACAATCTTATTGAAAATCATACTAATAAAAAGGCATTTTCTTTATCTTATGTCTTGCATTTTTTATTTCTGCACATTAGATAAAGTCCTTAGACCAAATTTAGCTACGGGGCATGGTCGCGCATATGATGGCGATCATGGAACATGCCTCTAAAGCTTTAGTCTTAAATAAGTTCCGAGTCGAGAGTTTTTTGAGATGGGACATCAAATAGCTCAGTAAGACTCGTACATATAATGCATGCTCGTGAGATGAGGATGTCACATTCCATTGGCATTAGCGTAGAGACGTAAGTGCATATATGTAGGTGCTTGTTAGGGAACAAGTACACCGAATATGGCCCGCAAGAAATTCTTAATTGGAGGCTTTGCCCGTCGAAATAAGAATTTATGTGTTGCGATAGTACACGACTAGTCCTCAGACTTGAGGCACGATGGTAGCCTTGTGTGCATCCTGCAGCACTTTGATATATTTTCTGATTGCTTGATAATCACAAAGGGGGTATGTTGGGTGTTGCACTGGTGTGCATGGATTGTCAGTGGCCAACATAGAATTCGACACTTATTTTTTTAAACAAGGGAATCTCCTGTGTTTTCATAGTTCGTGATTCAAAGACCTTGGCCAAGGCAGAATGAATTGTGATTCATCAAGAATCATTGGAACTTGAAATGGATCACAACAATTGAATCATTTAAGGTTTCGACTTATAATCCATGCCTTAGATTCAATCAGGAGATTAGCTGTTGAAAGGACCGTACGTGTATGGTATTCGCAACTGAAATAGGTTTACTCGCTATTTCACCTAAAATTAGTTTGCCATGATTACTTGCTAGGTGTTTTCATGGATAGTGTGGTTCTTGGAATTAAGGAGTTGATTCCAAGCGGATTAATTAATTGGATTAATTAATTGGAATAATTGTTATTCATAAGTTGCAAATGTTGCAAACCCACTACTAGCTTAGTAGTGAACCTAAGAGGGTCACACATCTTTATGGAAAGTAACATTTTTAATTTTAGATTTTATCAAATGGTTGGAAATTAATTAATTAATATTGATCAATTAATTAATTAAGGGTTCTATTTAATTTAATAGTTAAATTAAATTATTCAATTAAGTAATTGGATTATTTAATTGGACCTAATTTGATTAGGAAGCCCAATGGAGTAAATTAAATTAATCAATTGGATTGATTAAATTGGGATTGAATCAATTGAATTGATTGGGGATTTTTGAATCCAAGCCCAAAATAAATGTGGATCACTTAAGAAGCCCACTAAAGTATGAAGAGAATAAATTAAATAAATATGAATTATTTAATTAACATATTTATAGATAAATAAATATAGTGACCAATTTTATAGGATAAAATAGGCCACTAAGATTTAATTTATGTATAAATATAATTATAGTATATATATATGATATATATTGATCTTGATATTATTTGAAGAGTTCAAATTAATATCAACAGTGTATGTAGACAATTTTGATGATTAATGTAGTCTCAAATTAGTCCACATACAATACAAGAGAGAAAAAAGAAGAGTTCTTGGAAGATTTGGAATCCTTCCAAGATAAGGTTTTGAAGTAGTTCAAAATAGAAAAACTTTCCAAGAGTTGGAAAAGGATTAAAATTTTCAGCCCTATATATATGAGGGATGAAAATTACATAATTAAATTCAAAAAATTTGAGCAAAAATATTTTGTTTTAAATCTTCTATTTTTACTCTTCAAGAAAAGAAAAGAAAGGAAAAGAAAATCAGTTTCTTGTTATTTTCTTCATATTATTGTTTCAATAACTTAAACAAACAATCTTTATTGTTCTTGAAAATATACTCCGGTTCTAGATTAGTAAACAATTAAAAGGATACTAGCGAATCCTTTTGATTAGTGTTGCTTTCCGTATCGTGGACCTGATAGAGGGGAGACACTTGGATCCCTACGAGTTCTGATAGTCTAGGATAAGCAATTGATTGCTTCATTCCCTACAACAACCGGAGTGCACGAAAGGTATAATCCGATTTTATATTTATTTATATATTCACTTGAATAAGCGCGATCGTTAAAATCGCTTTCGAATCAAATGGGTTAAATTTATGTTTGATAAAAATTTTAATTTTCCGCTGCGTATACCCCTGCGATTATAGCGAACTCAACAGTGGTATCAGAGCCACGGTTTTGCTTATTTAGTGAATTTTGGATTTATGAATACATGTTTTTAAATTATTTAAATTCATGTTAATTATGTAAAATTTGATTTTGCATATTTTAGAAATTTTTAAGACTACCTTAACCTTATTCAACCTCAAGCCAAAAGAGAACGAAGGGCTTAGGGGTTACATCAAAAAAATCACCATAGCTGACTTGGAGGTCCCATTTGCCTTGCAGGATGTCTTGTCGAATGTCTTGGCTCAAGAAATACATGATGGTGAATTTTTTAGATCCTTGGCCAAAAAACCTGCTAAATTTTTTGATGAGTTGTAGGCCCAGCAGAGAAATACATTAGTGTTGAAGAAGCCCAAAAGACAAAGATGGATAAAGGGAAGTGAAAAAGAATAACAAAAAAAAGAAGAGAAAAAAGTTGATGTTAGCCACATTAATCAGCCTAAAGTAGAAACAAAAGGAGGACCTCAATTAAGGTATGAAAAATACACACCTTTAATCATGCCTCATGAATAGGTGTTGGTCACGGTGGAGAGATATCCTACTCTACGTTGGCCCAAAACATATTCGGAGGCTCCTAGAAGAGCTAAGCTAGAAAGCTTCTGTCGGTTCCATAACAATTATGGCCATACCACGGAGTACTACTATTATTTAAAAGATGAGATCGAAAGGATGATTCTAGCAGGACATTTGAGTTTGTATATAAAGATAGAGAACAATCGAGAGGACAGAAGAGGAAGGGGTAAAACTGGCAGTCCGTTGTGAGGGTGGAGCAAAGAGCGAAAGAAGGAGCTGAATCCTAGGAGAACACACCACCTGCTCCTCCTAAGAGAGGGATGATACATATGATTGTGGGAGGACCCACTGATAGGGATTTCAATCGAGCTAGGAGAGCTCAAGCTAGAGCGACTAGATTCTAGTAAGAATAAAAGCACAAAGTAAACTATGTAGTGAAAGGAATAACAATTTAGTTCGGACCAGAAGATGAGAGGGCTTTCAGGTCCCTCATAATGATGCGTTGGTTATCACAACTTCTATTGCTAACTATGATGTGGCTAGAGTCTTTGTGGATATAGGGAGCAGTGCAGATATTTTGTTATATGATTGTTATAAATAGACGGAGTTAGGGTCGGAGTTTCTACCTGTAGAGACCTTACTTTTTGGCTTTGCTGTAGAGCAATCCAACCTAAAGGACAGGTGATTTTTCCTGTGGCTCTAGGCTTATCGCCCTTGAGGAAATTTAGAATGGTACATTTTTTAGTTGTGGATGCACCATCAACATATAATGTTATTCTAGGCAGACCCATGCTCAATATGTTCGTAGTGGTCTTCACCTACCATATGAAGATGAAATTCCGAGTAGGAGAAGCTATAGGGAAGGTAGAAGGAGATCAATACTCTGCTCGGAAATACTATGAGGAGGATAATAAGAGAGCAGATAAAGAGGAAACCATGAACATAGATGCTTCTAGAAGAGGTGATCGAGATGGAATAATAATGAAGATTGTATAAGGGGATGAGCCCGAACCCCATTTGCAACCTAATGAAGAACTGATGACAGTTTAACTAGTTCTTAGTGAACCTCAAAAGACAACCAAAATTAGTATTCAACTTGATCAGTAGTTGGCGAAATTGCTGATCGAGTTTCTAAGACAGAATGTGGATGTATTCGCATGGTCTACTTAGGACTTAGTAGGGATAAGTCCCAAAATAGCCATGTATCATTTGGATGTGGATTCAAAAGCTAGGCCGATTAAGCAGAAATGAAGGCATTTGGCCTTGTGAAAGACAAAATCATAGAGAAAGAGGTACATAAGTTATTAAAAACTGACCACATTTGCGAAATTCAATTCCCAGAGTAGCCATCTAATGCTGTGATGGTGCCCAAAACAGTAGTAACAAAGCATGTCCGAAAGACCACTACCCTTTGCCATAATTGATCAAATTGTGGATTTCACACCAGGATGTGAATTGTGAGTATGATGGATGCCTCTAAGGGGTATCAACAAATTATGCTTAATCTAATAGATTAGCAAAAATTCAGTTTCGTCACCTCTAGGGGTAATTACTGTTACGTAGTTATGCCTTTTGGATTAAAGAATATCGGAGCTACTTATTAGAGGTTGGTAGATCGGATGTTCAAATAAACAACTAGGTAATAATATCGAGGTATATGTGGATGACATGCTGGTGAAAAGAAAGAGAGTGGAGTCTCATATCTTGGACTTGGAAGAAATATTTGACGTGCTAAAAAAGTGTGACATGAAACTGAATCCAGCTAAGTGCTCTTTTGGGGTCAGATTTGGAAAGTGTTTGGAATATATGGTAACAGAAAGAGGGATTGAAGTCAATCCTGTAAAAGTTCGAGCTATTCTAGATATGAACTACCTTCCATAATTAAAGATGTCCAATACCTTACAAGCAAAATAGCTGCATTAAGTAGATTCATATATAGGTCAGCAGAAATGAGTCTACCTTTCTTCAAGATCTAAGGAAATGATGCAAATTCGAATAGACAGAGAAGTGCCGGAAGGCTTTTTGGTGAGCTGAAAGATTTCTTAGCTAAGCTTACATGGCTTACTAAGCCCATCATGGGAGAAACATTGTACATGTATATGTTAGTAAGGGTGCAGACAATCAGTGTTGTGCTTTGGTGAGCAGAGAAAAGTCAGTAGAAACCGATTTACTATGTTAGTAAGTTGCTTCATGGAGCTGAATAAAGATTTTTCAAGGTAGAGAAAGGAGGATTAGCTCTAGTCACTACTGCAAGAAGGCTGAGACCTTATTTTATATCACATAAAGTGGTAGTGTGCACGAATCTGCCTTTGAAACAAATTTTGGGCAGACCAGATACCTCAAGAAGGATAATGTAGAGAACAACAATCAAAGCACAAACTTTAGTAGATTTTATATAAGAACTAACCAAGTTGGAGAAACATAGTAGAAAGTGGATGCTACATGTGAATGGATCAGCCACCATTACAAGTTATAGGGCCAAAATTATCTTAACCAGCCTGGAAGGAGATGAATTAAAATTTATAGTTAAGTTTGAGTTTAAGGCATTAAACAACAAAGCTGAGTATGAGGCTTTGATTAGTGGATTGAAGATAGCCCTAGAGATGGATGTTAGGCATGTGATTGTCTATTCCAATTCTAAGTTAGTAACTTAACAAGTAGAAGGTCAATATGAAGTGAAAGAAGAAAGAATAAGAAGGTACGCAGATCAAGTTGCTGCTTTAAGAGTGCAATTCAATTGGTAGAGATATATCAGATTCCCAGATCAAAAAATGGTAGGGCAGATTAGTTCTCAAAGATGGCTAGCTCTGCTGTAATACAAAAAAGATTACCATGCTCTCAGCTCCACAAAATAGCATAGAAAGGGAAGCAACAATTGTGGAAGAAAATGAGAATTGAAGGACACCCATTTTAGCCTATTTGAAAGATAGGCTACTTCCCCAACATAAGAAAGAAGTAGCTTGAGTTCAGAGCCGAGCTATATGATTTTGCATCATTGGAGAAACATTATATAGGTGAATGTGTAACATGCCCCATCTAAGGTGTTTGTCAATACATGAAAGATGATATGTCCTTAGGGAAATCTATGAAGGGTGTTGTGGGGAATTGGAGCTCTGATTAGAAAAATATGGAGAGTCGGATACTTTTGGCCAACCATTAGGAAAGATGCTGAGTTGCTAGTCAAAAAATGTGAAAAATGTCAAAGACATGCTCCATTGATACATCAACATATAGAAGAGCTGACGGTGATGAATTCCTCTTGCACTTTTGTACAATGGGGAATAGATATTGTGGGACCTTTCCCAATAGCCTCTAGACAAATGAAGTTTCTTATAGTTGTAGTTGATTATTTTAGCAACTGAGTAGAGGCTGAACCCTTAGCTAAAATAGCAAAAGATCAAGTGATGAAATTCTTGTGTTAAAATATCTATTGCAGATGCAGTGTTCCCAAAAATTTGATCTCAGACAATGGTACCAAAATCCGAGCTTGGTGTGGGGAGATGAAGATTAAACAAAGGTTTATCTCATTTGCTCACCCACAAGCAAATGGGCAAGTTGGGGTCACTAACTGAATAATAGTACAAGGAATTACGGCTAGGTTGGATAGGTCTGGAGGGGGATGGGATGACAAATTGAGTTCATTAATGTGGGCTTATTGAACTAGCTCCAAACTACAATAAGAGAATCACCTTTCAACCTTGCTTATGGGACTAAAGCAGTGATACCAGTAGAAATTAGGATGGAAACCTATTGCATCCAACTTTTAAATGAAGTCCAAAATGAAAAATTAATGAAAGAAGCCTTGATCTGATTGATGAAGAATAGGATCAAGCATATTATCATGGATTTGTTCCCTTAACAAGGACTGTGTGGCCTTAGCTTCTTCAACCGCCCCTCGCAGTAGCTAAGTCAGCCTCGTTGCTTAGAAAAGTGTTGGAAGATGGCTAGTAAGATAGAAAACACTCAAAGAAGGCAAGAGAGCTTTGTAAGAGAAAGCTTGTATTCACTCAAACTCAAACTCTTGCTTCATGATTTACAAATGAAGTTCCTACCTCTATTTATACTACTCCACCTCCTAAATGAACGGTTGTGATCTATTTGATCCAACGATTAGGAGAGACTCTTTAGAATTCTCCAAGGAATATGCTAGAATGATTCTACTAGATATTTATAAAGGGACTTTCTAGAAGTTCCTAACAATTGTCCAAAATATCCCTAATATTCTAGAAAATTACGGGAGAGCCTTTAAGCCCAAAAGTGCTGCAATAAATGAGTATTGACTTGGCGGTGCATGACATCCTCCCCCACCTAATTTGGCGATGCCCTCATCGTCTCGTACTCTCAAAGTTGATCTTGGAACTGCCATAAGTCTTCTTTGGGTTCCCACGTTGCTTCAGACTCTGGTAGTCCCTTCCACTTGATTAAGTATTAAGAGCAAGGTCATACTCCACGTCGTCGTATGGTCTTCTTGGTAAGTACCTCTTCAATCTTCTTGTCGTAAGACTTGGTTACCACAGGAGGTGCTCGATGTGATTGCCTCAGCTGGGGTCTTTCTATTGCTCATGGTATGGCTTCAACATACTTACGTGGAAGACAGGATGTATCTTTAAAGAGCTAGGTAGGTCAATACAATAAGACACCTTGCATACCTTAGCCACAATCTAAAATGGCCCCTCGTACCTTCTTACCAATCCTTTGTGCATGCCTCGCAATGCCTTCAATTATTATGGTAAGAGTTTGACAAGGACTAGGTTGCTTATATTGAACTCTTGTGGGCGTCTTCTTTTGTCGGCCTATTTTTTCATTCGTCGATGAGCTTTTTCTAGGCATGAACGAGCTAAGTCAGCTTGCTCCTCCCATGACTTATCCATTTTGATCACCCCTGGGCTCCTCCCATCACCTTCGAATCTTGCTATGGTGTGAGGAGTTAATGGTTGTTGCCCCATTGCCGACTCGAATAAACTATGTCCCGTGGCCTCGCTCCACTATAAGTTGTACAAAAATTATGCTACATCAAGAAGTTTGGCTCAATCCTTCTGATTAGCACTCACAAAGTGCCTCAAATAGCACTCTAGCAAGGAGTTCACCTGTTTGGTCTGCCTATCGGTCTGGGGGTAAAAACTTGTGGAGAAATATAATTTTGACCAAGAAGTTTAAAAAGTTCCGTCCATAATCTCCTCGTGAAGTGGGGGTCCCAATCACTCACAATATTTTGTAGTAGTCCCAATCCCTAATATTTCACGATATTTTTGAAGAATGCCCTTGCCGCTTCTTCCACTGTGCAATCCCTACTACATGGTATGAACATCCCATACTTGGAAAATCGATCTACTACTACCATGATAGACCCAAACCCCTCTGATTTTGGCAAGGCACTGATGAAGTCCATTGTGATAGACTCCCATAGTCGGTCGGGAATCAGTAATGGCTCCAATAATCCTGTCGGCTGCTTGGTCTCTACCTTGTCTTGTTGGCACACAAGACAAGTCTTGACGTACAACTCGATACTATCCCTCATATGAGGCTAAAAGTAGGCTACCTCCAATAGTGCCATTGTGCGTCGTTATCCTAGATATCCCGCCCTTTTAGTGTCGTAACACTTCGTGATGAGCTCTGTTTGCAAGCTCCCCCACTTCGGGACGTATAGGCATCGTTCCTTGGTGTAGAGTAGGCCGTCCTCTACCTAGAATTATTTGATTTTGCCCTCCACTGCTAGCTTCTTTAGCTCCTTAGCCAATGGGTCCTGCTCCAATCCTTGTTTGATGAGGTCCGTTATCTCTCCCTTGGCTTGGCTGACAGTTACAAGCTCTGTCTTTCAGCTTAAGGCATTGGCTTCTAGATTGCCTTTACTGGGTTTGTACTCCAACGTGTAATCAAATTCTGCCAGAAAGTCCTGCCATCGAGCTTGCTTCGGTGACAGCTTCTTTTGGGTTTGGAAGTAACTCGTGGCAACATTGTTGATTTTGATGATAAAGTGGGAGCCCAACAAGTAATGTCGCCACACCCGTAGGTAATGGATGATGGCCGTCATCTCTTTTTCTTGCACAGTGTATCGTCGTTTGGTGTCATTGAGCTTGCGGCTTTTGAATGCTATGGTATGCCCTTTTTGCATTAGTACCCCTCCTATTGCAAAGTCTGAGGCATCCATGTGGAGTTTAAAGGGCTTGTCAAAATTTAGCAGGGCTAGTATGGGCTCGCTGCTTACTGCCGCCTTCAAGTCATCAAAGGCGTGTTGGCATTTCTTGAACCACTCCCATGTTTTCCCTTTTTTGAGTAGGTCCATCAGTGGTGCTGCACATGTCGAGTATCCCTGGATAAACCTGCAGTAATAATTGATAAGTCCAAGAAAAGACCATAATTCGATTACCTTGGTTGGAGCTTCCCACTCCACAATGGCTGGTATCTTTGCTCTGTCCATCTGGAGCTGCCCATGTCCGATGATGTGTCCCAAAAAAAGAACCTCCTCCTTGGCAAACGAGCACTTTTTTTCTTCACAAATAACTCGTTTTCCCTTAATACCTGAAATACGGTACGTAGGTGGTTGGCGTGTTCCTCCAATGAGTTGTTGTAGATCACTATATCATCTAGGTAGACCACCATGAACTGATCTAGGTATGGCTAGAAGATCTTGTTCATGAGCGTGCAAAATATGGCTGGGGCATTGGTTAGTCCGAAAGGCATGACTAACCACTCAAAAGACCCGTCTCGGGTGATGCACGCCATCTTTGGCTCATCCTCCTCAGCAATCAAAACTTAGTAGTAGCCTTTTTGCAAGTCCATCTTGGTATAAATCTTGGCTCATCCAAGTCTGTCAAATAGGTTAGCTATCAAAGGTATGGGATATCGATTTTTTATAGTTACCTTATTTAATGCCCGATAGTCCACACATATCCTTAATGACCCATTGTGCTTTTTCTGGAACAACACCAGTGTGATGTATGGTGCCTTCGAAGGTCGGATCCATCCCTTGTCTAACAACTCTGTTAGTTGCCTTCAAAGTTTCTCTAGTTCGGGTAAGGCCATACTGTAAGGTGCCATAGCGGATGGCTTGGTGCTTGGCTCTAATTTGATCTTGTGATCCACCTCTCGCCTAGGTGGGAGTTTCTTTGGTAACTCATCCGGCATCACGTCCTTGTTTTTCTCCAAGACATTCTGGATGATGGGTGGCAAGTCCTCCTCCTTAGTGACGACTGGAACTTTCTCTTTTAAGGTTGCTAAATATGTCGACTCACCCCATTTTACCCCCTTGGTAATTTGCATTGCCGATAGGTGCCTTGATTCAGTCTTAGTCCCTTGCGAATGTCCCTCAGTTGGGTCGATGGTGGGGATCATGCAAGGTGCTCTCTTTTCGAGTATGCATACAAAGTTGAAAGAAGGCATGGGAATAGCTGTTTCTTTTCTTAAGAAGTCCATGCCGAGTACGACCTTGAAGTCGTCCATAGGTGCCACCGAGAAATCCACTTGGCCCTTCCAAGGGCCTAAGCATAGCTCCACATTCTTCACTATGCCATTAAGGGGTTGAGCTTTGGTTTTCACTGTCTTGAGCCAACCTTCACCCCTGCTCCATCGTAGGCCTAATCTATTGGCCTCTTCCTCACTTATGAAGTTGTGGGTAGCTCCCGTTTCCACTAATGCCTTGGTAGGCTTCCTACTTATGTATGTCTCTACGTACATCAGCCCCTTGCTTGATGTCGCTAGTAACGGCTTGGCATTGAGGGTATTAAGAAGTCTGATGGATCCGATATTACTCGTTCCTTCATCCATGGTTGTTGTTGCCTCATTCCTTTCAACCATGGCAGACAAGGATCCAAGCTTGGGATAATTGCTCGTGGCATGTGGCTCTTTACACACGAAGCATCCTTCCTGTGGTACGAAGGCACATTTCTTTTCTTTGTACTCCTTTCGGGATGGATTCCTATCTCCTTCCTTGGGTGGGTATATTTTTTGTTGGTCCTGATTATCCCACTTTTGTCCCCTACCTTTAGTCGGGTTCCATTTCTCCTTCTTCTTTGAAGTATCCGTGTGGGGTTGGTACTCTGTAAGAGACTCTACGAAGGCGATGGCCTCGTTTACCGACTTGATGTCTCATCGTTGAAACTCTTGATTGGCCCATTGTTGAAGATTATCCACAAAGTGGAAGAGAAGGTCCTCCTCCAATAGATTAGGAATTTGAAGCATGATTGTGGTAAAGTCTTTAATATACTCCCTTATGGTGCCTTGTTGTTTCAGCTCTTGGAGCTTCTTACGAGCTTCATAAATGATATTTTTTGGGTAGAAATATCGCTTAAGCTCTTTCTTGAAATCCTCCTAAGTATCGACCCGATAGGAACCTCATTCTATGTCGGCGTGATTTCTGCACAACCATAGAATAGTAGTATCGGTGAGATAGAGAGTGGCAGTTCTTACCCTTGATACTTCATCAGTTAAGTTAAGTCCCTCGAAGTAGTGTTGCATTTGCCATAAGAAGTTCTCAACTTCCTTGGCGTCCCTTCGGCTATCGAACCCATTGGGTTTAGGATAGTCCACCCTTGGACTAACCACGCCGATGCTAGCTCTCTCGGTGGTAGCAGCCTTTTTACACCCTGCTAAGTCCTCCCGCAATATCTCAATGCTAATTTGCATAGCTTGCAGAGCGTCTATCACATTCGTCTCCAGTCGCGTTAAGCGATCATCATGAAAGGTGTCAGCGTCGAGGCATGCTTGGACATTCTCCTTCAGGGAGTCTAACTGTTTGAGAATATGGCCCTCCAATATCTCGATATTGTGCTCGACTATCTCAAAGCACTCACCCATATCCTCCATGACGCGTTCTTAAGAGCTGTCCTTCTGGCTCTTACTTTGATCGTGTTTATTCTTGGATTGGGTCTTGACGGGTTCTCTCATGCGGTCTTCGGTCACACCTGACCTATTCTCGTTGCCGACCATCACTTGTGACTTCACAGCACTTAGCCCAATCGGGCTTTGATACCACTTGTCACGGACTTGTTCCCTTAACAAGGACCATGTGGCCTTAGCTTCTTCAACTGCTCCTCGCGGTGGCTAAGTCAGCCTTGTTGCTTAGAAAAGTGTTGGAAGATGGCTATCAAGATAGAAAACACTCAAAGAAGGCAAAAGAGCTTTGTAAAAGAAAGCTTGTATTCACTCAAACTCAAACTCTTGTTTCATGGTTTACAAATGAAGTTCCTACCTCTATTTATATTACTCCACCTCCTAAATAGACAATGGTGATCTATTTGATCCAACAGTTGGGAGAGACTCTATAGAGTTCTCCAAGGAATATGCTAGAATGATTCCACTAGATATTTACAAATGAACTTTCTAGAAGTTCCTAGCAATTGTCCAAAATGTCCCTAATATTCTAGAAAATTATGGAAGAGCCTCCAAGCCCAAAAATGCTGTAATAAATGGGTCTTGGCTTGGCGGTGCATGATAATATGCTCGGTTAGAAACTTATAAAAGCTAAATATGAGCAAGATACAATCAGCGGGTAAAGTGAAGGTAATTTCAGGTGAGGGACTTGGTATTGCGTCGAGTAGATGCCCTAAAAACAATAGGAAAACTAGAAGTTAATTGGGAAGGGCTTTATAAGATTACCAAGGTCCTAACAATGTGCTTGAAGAATTTGAAGGATGAAAACTCCCTCAACTATGGAATGTCTGTCATTTATAAAAGTTCTATGTTTAGGTCAGGACTTTATCAAAAAGTTCGTTATATTCTCTTGATGTAATGCGAAATTCACTTTTGATCAATTAAGATAACTTTATAGAGGTTTTTTAATGATCTGGAATTTATGATGTGTTGAAAGGGTTGTGCTCAATCAACTGACCTCCCAAATCTGACAAGTGAAAGCTTTAAGGGTTATGTTCAATCTACCGACCTCCTAAATTTGATGGGCAAAAGCTTTTGAGGGTTGTGCTCGATCCGCCGACCTTCCAAATTTGATAGGTGAAAGACTTTAAGTGTTATACTCAATTCACTGACCTCCTAAATCTGAATGGTGAAAGCCTTTAAGGGTTGTTCTCGATCCGTTGACCTTGCAAATCTGACAGGTGAAAGCCTTTGAGGGTTGTGGTCAGTCTGCCGACCTCCCAAATATAACATGCAAAAGCCTTTGAAGGTTGTATTTGGTCTGTTGACCTCCAAAATCTGATGGACGAAAGCCTTTGAGGGTTGTGTTTGGTCTATCGACCTCCCAAATCTAATGGGCAAAAGCCTTCAAAAGGGTTATGCTCGGTTCACTGACCTCCCAAGTATGATGGGCATATACCTTTGAAAGAGTTATGCTTGGTTAGCTGAGCACTCCGTAATTGATGGTCAAAACCTATGGAAGGAGTATGATAATCACCTAAAGTGGTTGATGAGCTGAAGAAGTTAAAAGCTTTTCCTAGCATAGAAGTGCTAGTCTTTACTTAGCATGTTCAAATAGAGAATTAAGATCGAGGATTTTATTGATAATGCAATTATTAATACATAAAGATTCTAAGATAAGAAAGAAAGAGCTGATAGTGATAACAAGAGAATAATTTTATTTGATAAAATCGTATTACATTCCATGATCTGATACAGAGACAAGGTTGATCAAGGTGTCCCCATCTTCACCCACTAAAGACTCACTCTCTAAGTCTTCTACAAAAGTATCTACAGCCCTATATCTACCTCTCCTACTTGAATTGGCTACTCGGAGGCCTAGGCTAGGGGAGTAGGAGATGCTTAAATAGGAACTAGGGAAGCAGTTGAAGGAACTACCTCTAGCTGAAAGGTGGCTGGTTGTGAAGAAGCTAGCAAATGAGGGGAACTGTGATACCTGAACCTCTCACAACTCACTTGACTAATGTGATTTATGCATTACTTGCTACTTATATGCTAATTTGCACTAACATTTACATGGCATCTTATATAGCATTCTTAATTGTTAAACCTCTAATGCTATCACATGATATAAGTGGTTGAGATCTTATAACCTAATTAAGAAATTTTATATTTAAATAAGAAAAAGAATAGATTGGTCGATATATTGGATATTCATAGGTTATATGTTATAATTTTGGAAGTGTTAAAGGTGTTACTAGTAAGTTTATATGATTCGATTTAATTAGATAGAGATGTTTTAAAAGTATTCATCCATGGATTAACATGCTTGGGATATTGGATATGATATAATGTGATTTAAGTGTCATAATATAAGGTCCATATGTGCATATGATTTTAGAAATGCAAACTAGACAATCATTTAAGAATCGAATGTCAATCGGTTTGGAGATCGAATGAACAAACATAGGAATTACCTATGGGAATGAATGGTGACTAAGATAGGTTGCAACCAAATAAGAATATGTGAGACACACAAGATTAGGGATGCAAGATAAGGGAGAAAATCAGATTATACCATTATATGCCACCTCAAACTTTGCCACCTCAAACTTTGCCACCTCACGCTTTCTTATTAAGTTTAAGCTAACACCTCAAGTCCTTTACCCTTAAACCATGACCAGACCTTTATTTCAGCCATTTTCATCTTCCAAACGCACACCTAAAGGTATCCAAGTGCTCCAAATTAATTCCAAGTTGAAATAAAAGCAAGAAAAGCAAAGGAGAAGTGATTACCATCAAGTTTAACCTCAAAATCTGCATAGGTAACACTTATCTACAGTTTTACCTTTGGTTTTCAGATGATTCTGAATGGTTTTATTGTTTACTAAACTTTCAATATCTCTTATAAAAATTTTAGGAAGTTTTTAGTTAGACTTTGGTGTACAAAGAAAAGGTTTTTTATGACAAACACTTAATAGGAAATACTAATAGCAAAAACTATCACCTTACTATTTTCTTATGTTTTAGGCTTCAAAAGTGTATGGTATGTTGAATAAAACTTGTAATTATCATCATATACATGTTTATATATGGGTTAAGAGTATTGGAATAAATTTTCATCGGTTAGAAATTGAAATAGGGCATGATATTAAAGAGATGCTCAAAACTGTCACCATCGAATTTCAGATTCTGTCCTTGTGAAGTGGACTAGTTTTATAGTATTAAATTCATTAGTTTTGGCAAGAATATGACCTGGTTGTCTCTTTTTATATGTTATATAAGTGTGGCAAAAATTTGGGAGTGATTGAGTATACTTAAGGGTGACAAAACCATTAATGTCATGAAATGCATAAAATTGTCACGGTAGGAAAAATCTATTTTAGTATGCTGTGAAAGGAGCTAAACTTGGGAAGCTATATCCGTGATTTTTAGCCATTCTATGACATGGTTACATTTTTTTTATGTTAGATAAGTGTGATAAAAATTGTGGAGTGAATGAATATGTCTAAGGGTGATAAAATCACCATGGTGAATCTGTCCCATTTAGTTCATTAACATGTTCCAGCATAGATGTGGTGCATTTGATCCCTAATATTTAGGAAAATGTTGTAAGAGTTATAATACATTAATTAAGTGAGGTTAGTATACATTTAAGATGTGGAACAAAGGTACGTAGAAGGTTTTATTCAGTTATAGTTTCTAAGTGGTACGGTTGTTTAGTTAAATTGAGATTCAAGATCTTTATACTACATTTGGTATAATGAACTTGTTAATTGAGGATGGTGATTGATATTTTGTATTTTTACAGATTGTTTCACATCTAGGGTTGGGGAGTAATACTTAAGAAACCTAGAAGTAACACACAACCGATCAAAGATGAGTAAAGATTTATTTGCAACTATAATGCATAGACACAGTAGATATGTGAATTACATGTAATATCATAAATCATATGTTCATAGCAGAGGGCATTCCATTAAGCATACATACATAGGCATTTTCATTGGCACATGCATGCATCATATACGAGTATTGTGTTAAATCTTGCATTGCACGGCATGATTCTGAGAAAAAAAAATATTTTACTGACCACTACTAGTGCACCAAAGCATGCATGGATTTGCATGGTTGTATACATGGATTTGCAGGTTTGCGTGCATGGATTTGCATGCGTATGAGTGTGCATGGATTTGCATGCTTTTATGATTATTGGCTATTGGATTATGGTGATGTTCAGAGCTCTTTTCCAGTGCATGGGATAGTAGCATTGGTCAGGGGCCCAAGAAAGAAATAATTTTGAGAGAAATGTTTTGATGCATTGAATTGCCTTGTGGGTATAGCATTTTGAGATGCATGACTTGATATTATGGATTATTCTTTGACATGCATAATCTTTACTTGCTGAGCATTAGCTCATATAGTTTATGCATTATAGGTGAGTCTAGTGATACTTGATAACATGGACTTACTGGGCAAGTTGTTGGAGTTCCTACAAGTTTTGAGGGTTAGTGTACATAGATGATGAACCATTGGGTTGTGTTGTGGGCATATTCTAATTTTTGCATTCATTATTATTATGTAAATTGCTGACCATATATAAAGGGCTACAAGATGCAAAATGTCCTTACTTCTTTCGAAAGTAAAGGCTATTATTTTTATTTTTGTGTCTTTCATATTATAACTTTGGTATGTCGTGTCCTATATAACTCTTGAAATTTGATAGTAAATCAGCCTGAGAATAGCGTGACTATGATGGATGTTGTGTTTTTATATAAATGGTAATTTTTCTATATAAAGGGTTATTTGTGTGAAAACACTGTTTCTCAAAGTGCTACATTTGACAAATGTAAATATATATATACACACATGTGCTACATTGTCAAAATTATTGTTATACCAATATCTATATTTAGTGTTGGGGGTGTTACAGGAACTGGCTGAGTAGAAATAGGCACAGAGTCAAGTCTCTCAGTAGAATTGGATGCTCAAACCATCTGAATGACACGAAGAACATCCTCAGTAATAGATTCCTACCAAGGATAGGTCATAGCTTCAAAAGGATTGCATTCTCAACCTTTGACAGGTGGAGCTGAGCAAAGAGGGGTCTTGTGGTCCAGTTCGCCCGTAAGCCTTTATTCCTAAGCTTACTTTCTGGCGCAACGGAAACCATAGTGGTAGTATTCCAGGATTGTTAAAGCTAGTTTATCCAAGTAAGCTTTTGACTTGAAAAAGTTAGATTGGATCTTATGGCGGTAGATCTGAAAGAACTTTCATCCACCTGCAGAGCGCAGATAGCCATAATATCCATCTTTGACCCCTTTGTCATAGCTGTTTTTCAGCCTTTGATCATAGCCGAGCTTATGGTCCTCTTTCTTGAGTTTGGATTCACTTTCTTGCACTAAAAATATGAGGTGAAAGTTCTCATCTTCAGTGGCCTTGTGCTTGGCCATGAGTTTAGAGATTCGAGACTCGTAAGAAGCTTTCTTGGTTATTGTCAGCGTAGCCTCTTTTTCTAGCTTAGCTAGATCTTGGCCTTGTTGGATGGTTGCCTTGGTGGCTGCCAACTCTTTTGTCAAAGAAGAATTCTTAGCTGGTACAACAGAAGAAGAAGTTCTAGCCTCTCATTCAAAAAGAAGCTCTGTTAGCATCACAGTAGTTTGAAAACAATATATATTGTCAAATATGCATGTGAGTTTCAAGTTATTCAAGCAAAGGAATTATGATTGGTATACCTTAGAGTGGTTAAGAGCCATATAATTTAGATTTTGAGAATTACTCAATTGACTGATAATTTCTCTATCTTAGGAAGGAACGATGTTTTGTAGAAATAAGGGGTTGATAGTCCCTTCTTTGTTTTCTAGAACAGAGTGGATAGGGACATTTTTTCATTGCATAGATGGGGTCATCATAGTCTTTGATTTCTTGAGATTTGGATATCTTCTCAGGTATCGATTGTTTGCCTTTGTCTGGATGACTTGCCTAAAAAGCATGAAGATATGGTTGGTTCAGTTCAGCCTTTAAGTCAGTAGTACTGAGAGGCTGTGGAGTGTTTAGAGTGGAAGCTCCTGCAGGCCGAGAGTTAAGTGGAAGAGCTTGGTCTAGGGCAGTAGCAATCAAAGTAATTGAAAACTCGATTGGGTTAGCGGAATATTGAGCAGATGGAGGATTCGCCCCTAGTTGAGCAGCAACAATCTCTTATTGCTCTTCAAGAGAAAGCATTATCTCTCCAATGTAGGAATCTGCCTAGTAGAAATTAAAAGCTTGTAAAAAAATAAATGAAACAAAAATTCTAGAAAATACTTAGTAGTCGAGGAAGATGGACCCTGATACGGCTTAATCCAAACTGGTATAGCAAGGAAAAAGACTCTATCAGCTTAATGATAGAATATGTTATTTCACTGAGCTCAGTAAGAAGCCTCGTAAATGCTTGAGGATGGGCTCTCTTATTAATTTATCTTATTGGGGGTTTTTCCAGACCCAGTTGGTGGAGAGCTTTTAATCAGAGCTAGGCTCTAAGAGTGTGTAATCAATGGCAATACCGAAAAGTTAAAACATATATCTTCCAAAGCTTGATGAGACACCTTGGAGGGGGGAAGCTCTAGTGAAGACAAGGTACTAAGTAGGGCAGCTATTGTAACTGCATCTATAGGAAGGGCTACTGGGAAAGGAGTGTTAGGCCTAGAAAGGGGATCCAAAGGCTCAGCCAAGGCTGCAGAAGTATAGGATGAACTTTCTTGTAGATGGTAAGTTCATCACTTGACTCATCCATAAGGGTTAAAGTATGTCAAACTAGATCTTTAGCCCTAGAATCTGGGGACTCCACGGAAGTAGGTCGTCCTTCCACTTGGTTAGAAGATGAACTAGAGAGCTATTCCTTGATCTCATAGATATGGGAGTGAAAGCTAGGAGGCTGCCAATGGAGCTAATGGATTGGGTATCATCTGAATCGGACATAACTGAAGGTTGAAGAGTTGCAAAAAATGATAAAAAATAAATAATATAACACAAGAGAAAAAAGAAAGATCTTGAAGAGAAAATGTTGATTCAACTATAGAATTAAAAGAAAAGGTACGAATTCATACCCATTTAGCAGAGAGAGGGAATTAAATGATGAAGACGAGCGAAAGAAATGGTCAGAGATAGTCAAAAGTAGGCATCTGGAAGTTGCTTGAGAAAGCTAGGGTTTTTCTATGTGAAGTTCTAAGTACATTAAGTATAAAAGTGATAAAGACAAGGGCTTTTATAGAGTTGAAAAGGAAGATGACAGGGTGCTTTGATCAGCACTGCTGATTGATGCTCCATACATAGGGATTAGATCAGCCAATTTAATTGGTGGACATGATTGAGTGGTAGATAATGAACACGTGTATGGATAGATTTGGTTTGGCAGTTAGAATGACTACTGGCTTTTTGGATTCAAAATCAACATGGGCTTTTATGTGTCATGATAAGCATGAATTACAGAGTGTGCTACATTTAATACTGAAGTAATGGGTAGTGGAGTTTGTTGAAACAAAACTACTCTAGCTCAGATTCATACAATAATTACTTACTCTGTTTTACTCTGTCTGATCAGTCCTTACTCAAACATAATAGGTGGGAGACTAGTTGATGTGGTATGGAATTGCCCTATTCTTAATGGGCCTACTTGGACCAAATTAGAGTTGGGTTCACGATGAATATCAGGTCTTATAAGCCTCGGTGGTTATTGATTGATGACAAGTTGATCAACCGTTAAGAAGAAATGTATATTTATGCCAAACTGGATAAGAGCAGATCTATCGAATGATTCAAACCTGTCTGAGTTGGTACACCCAAGCTGATATGTCTGAGTTGGTACACCCAAGCTGATATGTCTAACTTGGTATATCCGTGCTAATATGTTTAGACCGGGATTGAGTATGAATAAGTGGCAAGAATTTTCCCATAACAAGAAAGTATTGTTATACATAATACTAGTAAGAGAAGAAGACTATTTTATGTTAATGAGCGAGATTTTAAGAGATTGGCCTTATCTCCGCTCGGATATTGGCCTTACCTCTACAAGGTAATAGAATTATTTCATTATTCTATCACTCCAATAAACCATTATAAAAGGAGGTTAAAGGTATAATTTTTTTACACACACTTAATATACAAATATTGATAGAGTGATTGAGGCTCTTGTTATTTTTACTGACTTGAGCATCGGAGTATTTTTGCTAGGCACTCCCCAATATTTTGCAAGTTAATTTAGTATGTGGTTCATATGATTCAAGATTAAATTACTCAATCCAGAGTTCTTAATTGTTGCCGAAATTCTTAGCATCATCAAGTGGCACTGTCTGTGGGAAATTTTTGAGTTGAGGCGTGAGCTTCAATTGTTTATTTTGAATTTCTCAGTGGTTTTCTGGGAATTTATGGAGATTTTATTAAAGAATTATTAGATTCCCCAATTTTTGTCAAATTTTGCTATTTAAGCTCTCTAATGGAAAACAAGGAGATACCCAAAAATTTGAACAAAGTAATGGAGCAACATCTTGAAGGGGATAGAGATCCTGATACGAAAAGCATGAATAGGGAAGAACAACCACCTGTTACCCTAGATATTGTTTCCCATCCACCATTGATTCAGATGGGAGTAGGTAGAGGGTGCTTGGGCTAAAGCACACCTATCGCACTCATCTTAGAGCAACTGCAAGGTATGATTGTTATTATTGTTTACACTATGTTAACATAGAAGGAGGCCACGCAACCTCTTTCTCAGCCACAAGAGGGAGTTGTGGCAACCAAAAGAAGAAATAAATCCATACCTATGGAAGATGTACATAATGAAAGTTATACTTCACTCATTCTAGGAAAGAATACTGGAAAAGCTAAAGTAGATGTTGATCGAGATATATCACAAAAAGCAGATAATCTCCATCAGGAGTTAAAAGAAATACAACTAAAGATATCAGGAAAGATAATGGTGTAGAGAAAGAGAATTCCTTTCTTGAATGAAGTTATGGCAGATGAACTAACCACAGTTTCAGGCTACTTAATATTAAGTATGATGGGACTGTACGCCCATAAGATTATGTTTGCAAGTTTGAGAATGCAACTCTGCTTCATCGATACACGAATTTTCAAATGGACCCTAAATATTCTGTGGTTCCTATTTGGATCAACCTACTAGAGTTGTCAATCCATTTAGATCATAAGAAGGTTCTTTATGATATTGCCTCTTTATGATGAGTCGATAGCTGACTGCACGAGGCCAGGTGTGGCTCACATATGTGTGAAACTTGATCTCCTCAAGCCGCACAATGAAGAGATTTTTATTGGTTGTGGAGATCATTTTTTTACTCAGCTAATTATTTATGAGAAGTGTCCAGATTACTGCACCATTTAAGCCATACTATTTATGCTTGCTTTAGTGAAAAATATCGCAGAAAGCTTGTATTGCTTGATAGAAAGAAGAAAGAGGAGAAAAGTGCTCATAAAGATCAATTGAAGGGTAAGAAGTCCATGTTTAGGGATACTAATAAAACTAGTCCCTCCAAATCATCTGTTGTCTGGTTGGAGAAGTAGCCATGAAAGAGGTTATTGATAATGGAGCTACTATTAATGTACAAGAATTAAATGTGCCAAAAGGGGTTAATTTCAAAATTCCTTCAGTTGGAGGAAATGTTCCATTAAAAGGAGATTTAGGGAAACATAATTTTTTAATAAATATTGGTCTGGTTGGTTTGGACCAATTAATGGGAGATGTTAATGTCGTAGATAGGATTAGGGTTTCACCCTGCCCTAACTCTATTAGAGTAGTGTCCGACGGGCCAACTAGATTGGGCGTCTATTATACTCTTTTATTTGTAAAACGAACTTTTTCAAATCATATTAACAAAATGGGTAATTTTCTTTCTTTTTAATTACTTCTATTAATTAGATAAAGTTTTTAGACCAAATTTAGCTACAGGACATGGAAGTGCATTTCATGGCAATCATAAAATATGCCTCTAAGGTTTTAGTCTTAAATTAGTTTCAAGTCGAGGGCTTTTTGAGATAGGACATCGAATAGCCCCAATGGACTCGCGCATACAATATATGCTCACATGAGAAGATGTATTGCTCCATTGTCATCGTGTAGTGACGCTAGTGCATGTATGTGAGTGCTTATTTGAGAACAAGTATACTAAACTAGCCCGCTAGAAATTATTAGTTGGAGACGTTGTATGTCGAATTTTCATGTTATGATAGTACACGACTAGTCCTTGGACTTGAGGTACCATGGTAGCCTTGTGCATGTCATGTTCATCTTGATGTATCTTCTAATTGCCTGACAATCACGAAGGGGGTACATTGGATGTTGCATTGACATGTATGGAGGTTAATGAGTTGCCAGCAAAGGATTCGTCACTTGTCTGGTAGAGTAAATCTCCTATGTTTTCATAGTTTATGACTCAAAAGTCCTTGGCCAAGGCAGGATGAATGTTAGATGGGGTTTTCTGACGATTAATCATGAGTTATTGCAACTTGAAATAGAATCATAGTTATTGAGTCATTTAGGATTTTGACTTATAATCCATACCCTAAACTCAATTAGAAGATTAGTTGATGGAAGGACCATGCATGTATGGTACTTGTAATTGAAATCAAGTCGCTCGCTAATTCACCTAAGACTAGGTGGTCATGATATACTTGTTAGGTGTTTCCCATGACTTGTGAGGTTTGTGGAATTAAGGAGTTAATTTTAAGTGAATTAATTAATTAAAATAATTGTTATTCATAAGTTACAAATGTTGTAAGCCCATTACAAGCTTAATTGTGAACTTAAATGGTCACACATAATTTGGGATGGAATATTTCTAACTTATGAATTGATCCAAGGAGTTCGATCTAATTAGTTAATGGAGATTAATTAATTGGGTCTTAAATTAATTCAAGCAGTTGAATTAATTATTTAATTAAAATAATTGAATTATTAATTAGGCCTAATAAGATTAAGAAGTCCAATTGGAGTGGTAATTAATTGATTGGATCAATTAATTATGTAACCATAAATTAATTTAATTATTAAATTAATTTACTCAATTAAATAATTAGATTACTTAGTTGGACTTAATTTGATTAGGTGGGTTATATGGAATTAATTAAATGAATTTGGGCTTAAATAATTAATTAGATTAATTGTGAAATTTAATTAAGAGTCCAAGTCCAATTCAAAAAGACCCATTAGTAGAGGCCACAAGAGTTATCGGAATAAAGATGGCGATATAAGAATAGAAGGTTCTTAGAATTATCTAATTGGATTAGATAATAATTATATCTTCATATCTTGGGAAGATAAGAATAGATAGAGTTGGAGATTTTTGGGAGATCTTGTGACCAACCAAAAATCCAACAACCAATAAAACAAGAGGCCGAAAATACAAAGAATGGGACTTTTGGAATTTTCAGCCCCTAGTATAAAATCATAAGGCCGAAAATTTGAGGGAAGTTTTTCTCTCCAATTTTTGGCCATCACCTACAAGAGAAAATAGTTTTCTCTTCTCCACTTTCTTCTTTCAACACAAAAGAATTCCATCTTCTTTTATCTTAAATATTTAATTTTTTTATCAGCAGTTGATATTAAGAATTAATACTTACTATATACACTCTGAAAACTAGGTTAGTAAAAGAATTAGAATTTCCAGTGTAATTTTGATTTCGTGTTCTTGCTCAAAGTGTTGACTTTTTTAGAGGTGAAATATTTGGATCCATGTGAATCAAAATTCAGAAAGGGGCTTGCAATTGATTGCTTCATACCCTACAACAACTGGAGTGCATTGAAAGGTATAAATCGAACTCTTTTATTTTATGAATAAAAACTAATTGGATTGTGAAATGGATAAAACCACATTGAACCTAGGGTGTTGTTATAATCGTTATAATATGAATTGATTAAAAAATTTATTTTATCACTATGTACACCCTGCAGTTAAGTAAATCCAACAAACCCTAACCTCAATTCTGAGATTCCGCAGATTGTTGAGGATATTTTAGATGATCAAACATTTAATTCTGGTTCCAAGGTTAGCGATTCATTATCGAATCCTAATTCAAATGGAAGATTATTACATCCAATAGTTAATGCTAATTGTATTGATTCCCATATCTTTCATCCTTATTCTAAGGTTAGGGATTCTATGGATGCCCTAACTGTGATACTCGAGCCTCTTACTACTCACATGGCCAAATATAATTCATGCATTACGTGTTAATTTTATATGCTATTTGCATTTCTATTGACATTACATAATTTATTTCATTTTATACGACATTCTTGAATATTAAACTTAATTCTGAAGTTCTTGCATGGTATTAGTTATTGAATTTCCTAATCTAAGTAGTTGATTTTATATTGAAATAAGAAGAAAATGAGGTGGATCAATATTAGATATAGATGGGATATATAGGTTATAATTTTGGAAGTGTTAAAAGTGTTACTAGTAAGCTTATACAGTTTAATTTGATTTGATCAAGTTATTTCAAAAATATATATTTGTAAATTAGCATACTTGGGATATTGGACATGATATAATGTGATTTAAGTGTCATATTACAAGGCCCATATGTGCATATAATTTTAGAAATGCAAACTTGATAATTCTTTAAGAATCGGATGCGAATCAGTTTGGAGATCGAATGAACAGACATAGGAAATAACTATGGGAATGAATGGTGACTAAGATAGGTTGCAACAAAATAAAAATAGGTGAGACACACAAGATTAGGGCTGCAAGATAAGGGAGAAAATCAGATTTTACCATTTACTTGCCACCTCATACTTTCTTATTAAGCTTAAGCTAACATCTCAAGCTAATACCTCAAACCCTTCACCCTTAAGCCACGACCAGACCCTCATTTCAGCCATTTTCATCTTTCAAACACACATCTTAAGGTCTCCAAGTGATCCAAATTGATTCCAAGTTGAAATAAAAGCAAGAAAAGCAAAGGAGAAGTGATTACCATCAAGTTAACCTTAAAATCTGCATAGGTAACACTTATCTACGGTTTTGCCTTTGGTTTTCAGATTATTATGAATGGTTTTATTGTTTATTAAGCTTTAAATATCTCTTATAAAAGTGTTAGGAAGTTTTTAGTTAGACTTTGGTGCACAAAGAAAGGGTTTTTGATGATAAACACTTAATAGGAAATACTTGTGGCAGAAACTGTCATCTTACTATTTTCTTGTGTTTTAGGCTTCAAAAGTGTATGATATGCTGAATAAAACCTATAATTATTACCATTTACATAACCATATATGAGTTAAGAGTATTGGAATGACGTTTTATCAGTTGGAAATTGAAATAGAGAATGATATTGGAGAAACACTCAAACTGCCAAAATAGCAAAATCTGTTTTGGTGTACTGTGAAGGAGACTGAATTAGGGGAGCTAAATCCATTATTTTTGGTAATAATATGACCTTTTTGTCTCCTTATATATATATGTTATCTAAGTATGGTGAAAATTTTGGAGTGATTGAATATACTTAAGGGTGCCAAAACCATTAATGTCATGAAGTGTGCAAAACTGTAACGGTAGGAAACAATCTGTTTCAGTATGTCATGAAGAGAGCTGAACTTGGGAAGCTATATCAGTGATTTTTAACAATTATATGATATGGTTACATTTATATACATTTTATCTAAGTGTGGTAAAAATTTGGGAGTGATTGGATATGCTTAGGGATGTTAAAATTATCATGCAACTAAACTTGACAGCAAGAAAATATGAAAATGTGAATCTGCCACATTTGATCACTTAGCACGTTTCAACCTAGACATGTTGCTATTGAGTGTTAACAATTAGGTACATGCTATTAGAGTTATAATACTTCAATTACATGATGTTTGCATGTATTTAAGATGAGAAATTGAGGTATTTGAGGGGCTATATTGGGTTCTAGTTTGTGAAAGCTTGATTGTTAGCTTATAGCTTGGTGTTTAAGGTCTAGTATGAGATTTTGTGCTTTCAACTTGCCAAATTGGGAATGGTGCTTGATGTTGGGTAATATTACAGGCTGTTTTACATCTAAGGTTGGAGAGGAATACTAAACAAATTTAGACTAAGCCACCAACCAAGTGAAAGGTAAGTAAAGATTCATTTGCAACCACAATGCATAGACATAGTAGATGTGTGAATTATATGTAATATCATAAATCATATGTGTATAGTAGAGGGCTCTCCATTGAGCATACATACATGGGCATTATCATTAGCACGTGCATGCATCATATACGAGCATTATGATAAATCTTGCATTGCACGGTATGATTCAGAGAAAGGAAAATATTTTGCTGACCACTACTAATGTACCGAAGCATGCATGGATTTGCATGGTTTTATGCATGGATTTGCAGGTTCGCGTGCATGGATTTGCATGCGTATGAGTATGCATGGATTTGCATGCTTTTATGATTATTGGCCATTGGATTATGGCGGTGTACAGAGCTCTTTTCCGGTGCATGGGATAGTAGCGTTGGTCAGGGGCCCAAGAAAGAAATGATTTTGAGAGAAATATTTTGATGCATAAAATTGCATTGTGAGCATAGCATTTTGAGTTGCATGACTTGATATTGTGGATTATTCTTTGACATGCATAATCTTTACTTGCTAAGTGTTAGCTCATATAGTTTATGCATTGTAGGTGAGTACAACGATACCTGAAGCATCTTTTATTGGTTGGGCGGCAGTTGGAGCTCCTGCAGGTGTCTGAGAGAGTGTGTACATGGATGACGATCTATTGGGCTATTTGTTGGCTTATTATATTTTGATTTTGTTGTATTATATTTTTAGACTGGTACTATATCTCGCTTTTAAAACTTTACTGTAAATAAGTATGTAAATATTGGGTCGTTGTGGGTGTTGTGCTTTTATATAAATATCGATCCTGCTATATATATGACATGTGTTAGAAAGTATTTTAAACAGGGTTGTGCATGTAAGAAGTGATATATCTTTTCTTAAAGTGTTACAAAAAAAAAATATTTCATGCATGCACACAGGTTCTATTATGTTAAATTATAATATATATATCTAGTTGTGTAGTAATGGGGTGTTACACTAACCTAGAACTGTAAAAGCGGATAGGAATCATGATCTAGTTGTTTGTGATTTGAACCAGGCCACAAATGACTCAAGGAAGCAATTGGCCTCATAGTGGTTGAGAAATTATTTTTGTTAGAAGACCCAACGATTGATTCTATGAACTTTTTATAAGCTAATGTGCTTCGAATTGACGGAGTCTTTCTCTTGAGGACGCTCAAGTGCTAAATGCCACTAGGTAGACTGGGAAGTAGGTTATTACAGTTTCTCAAATTTAAAGTAGGAGTATGGCTAAATCTTCTTCAGATTGTTCTTCTCTTCCAAAATTTTAATGAAGATTATTATATTGAATACTTGGAGAATAGATAATGACTTAGCTCAACGTATACTCAAGCAAGTTTGTAAAAAGAAAAAACCCAAAGTGGTTGTTATTTTAGAGCCAAAGATTAAATTAATTAACAATAGGAAAATGGCTCAGAATTTTAGTTTCATGAGTTTTATCTCTAATATAAATGATCACATATGGATTTTTTAGAGGGGTAATTTTGATATTTCGATTAACATTAATGAGGTGCATTTTTTGGATGTTTGGATTTCTTCCCAATTACTTCCAAGATATTTTTTTGCCACCTTTGTCTATACAAAATATTCCAGATCATTAAGGATAGAGTTATTAGATAGCCTTTGGAGTTTGAATCATGGTGTAGAACCTTGGGTAATGACTGGTGATTTTAAAACTACATTGAAAATGAATGAGTGCAAAGGCAATGTGACTATACAATTGCGGTTGATGGAAGACTTCAGTAATATGATGTTGGATTGCACACTTCTTGATGCCAAGTATGTTGGCTCTTAATACACTTGGTGCAGCAATTGGGAATGGAAGTAGCTTGATCGTGCTTTGATAAACCTAGCAGGTCTGATTTGTTCACTTCCACATGTAATAACACCTTGCCCATAAACATTCGGACCACAGTCTTTTGTTGCTTGATTTGGAATCTTTCAAGGAGAGTAACTCTTTACCTTTTAGATTTTTGAATGCATGGACCTCTCATCTTAATTTTCTAGAATCTATTAAAGGTGTTTGGGAATTATCTTTGCCTGCCAAGAGAATGTATGGCCTTCAGTAGAGGTTCTTTAGCATTAAAACTCATCTTAAATGGTGGAATAAGGTAATTTGTGGGAACGTATTTGATCGTGTGGAAGATGCAGAAACGACCTTACATCAGCTTGAACTAAGTTTTAATTCTGCACCCTCAGATGATAATTTGGTTGATCTGAAATGGTGTAAGGCTCATCTTACTCAGGCGTCACCTAATGAGGAGTCCTATTAGAAGCAAAAATCAACTTGTGGATGGTTAGAGGATGGGAACAAAATACTGCCTACTCCTATTATTTAGTAAAGAGATGCTGATAGAAATCTAAGATCCATCATATTGAGGATGAGGGTGAGATGATTGTGGAACCTGCTACCACTTTAAAGTTTCAAACTCAAGTACACATTGTGTCAAGTAATAAATTTCTCAAGAGTTCGAGGTCTATCCACAGGAAAGTTGTTTGAAGTTTTCGGGTTTATATTTCTTAAAAGATGGACTGAATGTGGTTTAGATTATAAAAAAAATTATGCTATAATTAAGAAATCAAAGTAATAAAAGTACTAAGGATTATGCATCCGCCCTTGAGTTTTAGATAGAGGAACGATTATTTATTCTTTCTACCTCTTTTAAATATCACTATTGGAATCCATACATAATGAAGGTTCCAATGGGAAGATGTTATCAAATAGCTCATGTATTAAGATAATCATGATACTGTCTTACTGTATGTAAATTATCTCTTAACAACAATACTTGTTTATGGATCAAGTATTTATGCACATATTTATCTACAACAAATTAAGATTTCACATTGGCAGTCAGTGTAGTAGAACCGTACAATAAGCTAAATGAACCCCAATATTTTTATGTCATTGGTGATACAAAAAAAAAAATCACCACTAAATACAGAAAATGTTTTAACGCCAACACTTATTTATGGGATTAAGTCTACAACAAATCAATATTTCACGTTAGCAATCAGTATAGTAGAATCGTACAATAAGATAAATGAACTCAAGTATTTGTTGTGTCATTGGTGACACATAAATCAAGAATCACCACTAAACAAGAAAGGTTTTAACGCCAACACTTATTTATTGAATAAATATTTATGCACACTTTATCTACAACAAATCAAGATTTTATGTTAGCAATCGGTGTAGTAGAACCGTACAGTAAGCGAAATGAACTCAAGTATTTGTTGTACCATTGGTGATACATAAATCAAGAATCACTATAAAATAAGGAGGGTTTCAATTAAGAATTAAAATAATAATACAACACACCTGGATATTATGCATCTTTATAACCGTTCATCTTCCTCCATCAAGAGGTTACCTTTTGTCCTCAGCAAAATAAAATTTAGAAAGATATAATGAAAGTAGAAAAGACTAAAAATAAAAGAAATACTAGAGAACACATTTTTATTACTACTAAAAAATTTAGCTTAAAGAAAGACAACAATAAAACTTTCTTTTCTCTTTAAGGATTTTTTGTATGTCTTCAATGATATCCAAGAGCCCCTATTTATAGTAGCAGAGTACCTAAATTAGCATCTCCAAATTCACTCCAAATGCACTCCAAATTTACTTCAAATATGCTCCAAATTCACATGTCCTTTTTAGATCAGATTTTTCTCACACATTTTTCTCCATGAAATTAGCTGATTTTTGAAAAGTGATCAACATGAAAAATATATATTTGTCTGTTATCTTTATTTTTCAACTTAAATCTTCTAATTCTAACCACTAGGGAGAAAGTTATGCTTGATTTAATGAGATATATCAATATAAATAAATTATTTTCAATACACACAATTGGATGAATTTTCTGCTATAATCAAGGCTAAATGGGCTAAACTTTCAATAATAAAGTTATAGTTCTATCTCTTAAATTTCAAATAAAGTAAGAATTAGATCCATAGGGCTTTTCAACATGGATTATGCTCAAAATACAAAAATTATACAAGTTTGAAAACTTGCTTATTTTGAATTTAATGCAAGTCCAACAATCACTTGCAAATTTCAAGTGATTTTTTGCATATATTTTTATCTACTATAACACCCCCATTACTACACAACTAGATATATAGTATACTTTAAATTTGCATATTACTACTTTAACATGATAGAACCTGTGTGCATGCATGGGATATATATTTTTTTTTGTAACACTTTAAGAAAAGATAAATCATTTTTTACTTGCCACAACTCTGTTTAAAATACTTTCTAACGCATGTCAAGTATATAGCAATTTCAGTATTTATATAAAAGCACAACACCCACAGTGACCCAATATTTACATACTTATTTACAGTAAAGTTTTTTTAAAAGCGAAATATAGTATCAGTCTAAAAATATAATACAACAGACTCAAAATATAACAAGCCAACAAAATAGTCCAACAGGTGGTCATCCATGTACATACTCTTTCAGACACCTTCAGGAGCTCCAACCGCTACCCAGCCAGTAAAAGATGCTTCAACCGTCATCGTACTCACCTACAATACATAAATTATATGAGTTAACGCTCAATAAGTAATGATTATGCATGTTAAAGAATAATCCATAATATCAAGTCATGCATCTCAAAATGCTATGCCCATAATGCAATTTTATGCATCAAATATTTCTCTCAAAATCATTTCTTTCTTGGGCCCCTAACTAACGCTACTATCCCATACACCGAAAAAGAGCTCTGTACACCGCCATAATCTAATGGCCAATAATTATATAAGCATGCAATCCATGCATACTCATACACATGTAAATTCATGCACGTGAACCTACAAATTCATGCATAAAACTATGCAAATCCATCCATGCTTCGGTGCACTAGTAGTGGTCAGCAAAATATTTTTCTTTCTCAGAATCATGCCGTGCAATGCAAGATTTATCACAATACTCGTATATGATGCATGCATGTGCCAATGCTTATGTATGTATGCTCAATGGACATGAATGATAGTAATGTGTGTCCTCTGCTTTGCATATATGATCTATGATATTACATATAAATAACACATTTACTATGTCTATGCATTGTAGTTGCAAATGAATCTTTACTTACCTTTCACTTGGTTGGTGGCTTACTCTAGATTTGTTTATTGTTTCCTCCAATCTTACATGTAAAATAGCCTGTAATATTACCAACATCAAGCACCATTCCCAATTTAGCAAGTTGAAAGCATAGAATATCATACTAAGACCTTAAACACTAAGCTATCTAGGTTTTACAAACTAGAACTCAATCTAGTCCCTCCAATACCTTAATTTCTCATCTTAGATACATGTAAACATCATATAATTGAAGTATTATAACTCTAATATCATGTACCTAATTGTTAACATTCAATAGCAACATGTCTAGGTTGAAATATACTAAGTTATCAAATGGGACAGATTCACATTTTCATATTTACTTGCTATCCATTTTAGTTGCATGATAATTTTGGCATCCCTAAACATATCCAATCACTTCCAAATTTTTACCACACTTAGATAACATGTATATAAATGTAACAATATCATATAATTGATAAAAATCATGGATATAGCTTCCTAAGTTCAGCTCTCTTCACAACATACTAAAACAGATTGTTTTCCTACCGTGACAGTTTTGAACACTTCATGACATTAATGGTTTTGGCACCATTACATATATTCAATCTCTCCCAACTTTTTACCACACTTATATAACATATACACAGGGACAACCAGGCTATATTATTTCCAAAACTAATGGATTTAGCTCCCCTAATTCAGTCTCCTTCACAGCACACCAAAACAGATTTTGCTACTTTGGCAGTTTCAGTGTTTCTCCAATATCGTTCTCTATTTCAATTTCTAACTGATCAAAATTCATTCCAATACTCTTAACTCATATATAAACATGTATATAATGATAATTACAGGTTTTATTCAACATACCATACACTTTTGAAACCTAAAACACAAGAATACAGGAAGGTGACAGTTTCTAGCACAAGTGTTTTCTATCAAATATTTCCAACCAAAAACCTTTTATTTATGCATCAAAGCCTATCTAATAACATCCTAACACATTTATAAATAATATTCAAAACTTAATAAGATAATAAACCTCAAAATAAATCTGAAAGTCATGCCAAACCCGTAGGTTAAGCTCACCTTGCACAGTTTTCTACTTGAACTTGGTTATTTCTCCTTCTCTTTGCTTGTTTTGCCTCCTTTTTCGGTTGGAATCACTTAGGACCTATTTAGAGATATTTTTCCATGTATTTAGAAGATGAAATGGTTTAGAATAAAGTTCAAGTTGTGGTTGTTAGCTTAAGAGTGAAGAATAGGTTGAGGTGCTAGCTTGATAAGTCTAAGCATGAGGTGGCATAAGCTTGAGGTGGCATGTAATGGTATAATCTAATTTTCTCTCTTATCTTGCAACCCTAATATTGTGTGTCTCACATATTCCTATTTTTTTGCAACCTATCTTTATCACCATTCATTCCCATAGCTAATTCCTATATCTGTTCATTAGGTTCTTCACCCAAAAATCGTTGGTTCTTGCCCGATTAATAAGTTTGTACACCGATAGTGTTACAAACCTATGAACCTAGTTATATAACATTTAAATTATAATATTGTATGTCTAGTTGTCCCAAGTATATGATTTAAATATACATATAATATTAAAATTCATGATCGAACCGACTTACTTTCTATAAACTTTTCGGTGACACCTTTCGAACTCCTAAGGTTACCACATGTAACCTAGCACTATTCACTATATTGATACATCAATTTCTTCTTATCTCAATACAAAATCAACCACTTAGGTTAGGGGATTGGATAATCAATACCGTGCGAGAGCTTCAAAATTAAGTGTAATGATTAAAAATGCCGTATAAAATAAAATAAATTATATGACGTCATATCAATGCAAATAGTACGCAATTAACATGTAATGCATGAATCATGTTTGGCCATATGAGTAGTAAGTGGCTCGGGTATCATATCTACACATGATGGACTTAGGCAAAAGTGGCCTTTTTTTTAATTGTGATGTTTCTTTGATCTAATGAAATATTATCTCTCAACTTGCTTACGAAATGTATTGTCTTTTTATTTTATTTTTGCTCTTTTTTATCTCTTTTTGTTCATTGATTCCCTAATATAAAATAATAATAAAACTATAATATTAACAAGAATAAAGTAAGAAAAGTATAAAAGTTTTGATACAAAAATATGTCAAAATATACACTTATCAAAACCTTCTCGCTTGCATGATTCAGTTGTCAAATTCTTTGAACAACTTCTTACACTAATTTCCAGAATTCAAATTTTGATTGTTTGCAGCGGCTTTAAATTGAGACAGATGTTCATTCTCTATGCAGTGCTCCATCTTCGGAGGAAGTTAAGGTGTTGTGTTTGATATTGATCCACATAGTGTTGCAGGACCGAATGGGTTCTCCTCACTTTCTTTCCAAGTATGTTAGGATTTTATTGCAGGGGATGCTTATGAAACGTGCACTGAATTCTTCAATGGAATACCAACACCTAGGAGTTTCACTGCCACCTCGATTGTACATGTTTTGAAGGTCAATAACCTTAAGGTATGGAGCAAATATAGACCAATCAGTTTATGTGATGTAGGTAACAATTATTTTTCCAAGATACTTTGCAATAAACTTGCCAATGTTCTTCCGAAGATTATATCTACGAATCAAATTACTTTTTGTTGTTAGACAGTTGATAGGTGATAATATTTTATTATCTCTCAAACTCACTCATTATATTGATTATAAATTTAAAAAGGGGATTATAATTCTCAAATTAGATATGACTAAGGCATATCAACAAGTGCAATCATTGTTTTTGTACGAGGTATTGAAGAGCATTAGGTTCTCTGGCCAATGGATTTATTTTTTCGAAATTATATTGAGAATGCGTGGCTTTCGATTTTGATTAATAGAAAAGCAATGAAATTTTTTAAATCCAAACTGGCTTTCAACAAAATGTTCCATTATCTCTGACTTTATTTATATTGGTTGCTGATGTTTTGTCAAGAGGGTTGAATAGTTTATATTCCTAAAATTCTTTACTTAGATTCAAATCTGCGGAAGGTTGTCTTGTTTCGCATTTGGCTTATGCAGATGATGTGATTATTTTCACACAAGCAAATGAAAAAGGTATAAAGCTTTTGATGTAATTTTTTTGTAGATATGAGAAGGCATCGAGCCAATTAATTAGTGCAAATAAAAGTTCTTTTTTTTTTTGCAGGTAAGCGAGTAGGTGCCTTTGAAGATCCAATGGTTGAAATACTTTACTCATTTCTCTTTTTCAAAACTCTGCATTATTTATCTTGGAGCACCACTATAACTAAGAAATCGAAGTAATAAAAGTACTGAGGATTAGGGATTTGCTTTTGAGTTTTGGATAGATGAACGATTATTTATTATTTTTACCTCTTTTAAATGCCACAATTGGAATTCATACATAATGAAGCTTCCAATGGAAAGATGTTATCAAATAGCTTATGCATTAAGGTAATCATGATATTGTCTTACTGTTTGTAAATTATCTCTTAATACCAATACTTGTTTATGGGACCAAGTATTTATACACATCTTTGTTTACAACAAATCAAGGCTTCATGTTAGTAGTCGGTGGGATATAACCATACGATATGCTAAATGAACCAAAGTATTTTTTGTGCCATTGGAGATAATAAATCAAGAATCACCACAAAACAAGAAATGTTTTAACACCAACACTTATTTATGTGATAAAGTATTTATTCACACCTTTGTCTACAATAAATTAAGGTTTTACATTAGCAATCGGTGGGGTAGAACCGTATAATAAGCTAAATGAACCTAAGTATTTGTTGTACCATTGGAGATACATAAATCAAGAATTACTACAAAACAAGGAGGGTTTCAATTAAAAATTAAAATAATAATACAACACACCTGAACATTATGCACCTTTATAACCGTTCTTCTTCCTTCATTAAGAGGTTCACCCTTTCTCCTTGGCTAAATGAAATTTAGAAAGATATAATGAAAGTAGAAAAGACTAAAAATAGAAGAAAAATTAGAGAATACATTTCTATTACTATTAGAAAACTTACATTACTACTAGAAAATATAGCCTAAAGAAAGACAACAATAAAACTTTCTTTCCCCCTCTAAAAGTTTTTGTGTATCTTGAATACCATCTAAGAACCCCTATTTATAGTAGAAAAGTGTCTAAATTGGCATCTCCAAATTCACTCCAAACTCCAAATTAACTTCAATGGTGCTCTAAATTCACATGCCGCTTTCAAATCTGAATTTTTCCACATTTTTCTCCATACAATCAACTTAATTTAGAAAATTAATCAACATAAAAGTTGTAGATTTGTCTATTAGCTTCATTTTTCAACTTAAATCACCTAATTCCAATCATTGAGGAGAAAGATATGCTTGATTTAATGAGATATGTTAGCATAGATAGATTTTTTCCAATGCACACACTTGGACGAGTTAGGTGGCCCATAGAGGACAAGTTATAGTCTCATAAGGGTTTCCAGCAGTGATACCCACAAACACCTATGATAACTAACTTCCAACCATTATTCTCATGGAGCAAAAAAGTAATATAAAAATAAAACCAAACAAGTGTTAAATCTAACCATTAATCATTCAAAAGTGACGAAACCATACATGTTTCAAATAAGTGAATTCCCATAGAACCTCATGAAAACCATCACCCAATCTATAATGGAAGAGTTAAACATCATATGCTCTTTCTTTGGTACAAATCTCCACTACACCGAATGCACTATACGAAATCAAAAGGTTTTCAATAAATGTTGTAATGGGACCAATGGATAGTAATGTGACTAAGAAATAAAATGATATGATGCAATAAAGGTTCTAAAAACTTCATGGGATTATAGATATAGAGTTTATCTACGAACTGTAACACCCCTTAACCTAACTGTAGAACCTAAACAAGCTAATACAATTAAGTCAAGAAATGTTAACTTTTCATCAGTACTAGAGTTATGGTTTTAATGAAAGTTCCCCTTTTTGACTATAAGAGAAAGAACTTGAATTCATTTATTGTTTCATTTCATTGTAGACACACCATATACATAAATCAAAACTAAGTACATCTATTTACAAAACCATAACAGAGCAGCTAATTAAAAAAACAAAACAGAGTTTTCAAAATAGACTACAATACAGCTCGAAGCATGGCATATGAACAAATCTCTATTCGGCCACTCTAGAGACTCAGTCAACCTCTAAACATGTACATTTTCACCTGCATCACATGAATCTAATGAGCTAAAGGTTCAGTAAGGTGAAATAGATGCAATAACAAATAGCATACATGCACATCTCATAAATCATTAAATGCATTATTCAATTTAATAACTTTCATTCATGAATCATTCTTTAGGGCCCTTGAAGTGCGGTACCTAACTAATGTGTCACAACACTCTAATGGATGGGTCGTTCTTTCAACACCACTTAGAGTGATGAAAAATCTAAGAGAAGTTAGGAGGAAGATGAAGAGGAATATGTTAGCAATTCATGTGGTCTTCTATTTAAAATTGACTATAACTATCTTCATACAAGTCATAAAATACTACTAGTCTTGTTGCAACATCACATAGGTATGTTTCAACCTCATTTCATGATTCAAAATGTCTAACTTCATCTATTGCAACAAGTGGCTTTCCTATACCAATTTTTCAACCTCAACTATTTACCACCATTTATTAGGTACGCCGGTCCCTCCCGCGTCCCTTATCTACCCTATCATCAATCAAGTACCATACTTCTTTTTCAAAAAAATCATTATATTCTTAATAGTATCATGCTTCATAACCATAAATGCATCAATTATTACATCACTTGACAAATAATGACAATCACATTGAAACATGAATAACATTATATGATTCTTGTGATACAGCAAATGAAAGTTTCAACTTACCTCAAGTCCACTTTGTGGCAAGTGAAAAGATTGATCTCTTTGGAAGATGAGATGTGTTAAAGGTCTAACACAATCAAATCATGTACCATTTAATATCTTTTTTATAAATTATTTATTATATTCTAGTTAAAGTTTATACAAACTTTTTAATCTTTTGTAAACAATTCATATCAATTACATACTTCATATTTTCAAGGCATTAAACATTAGGGCAGTCATTAAATAACTAATAATTCAAACATAATTATTAAGACAACCCCTAAAACATGCACATAATTCAAATTAACATGAGTAAACTCGATTCTAACTTAAATTAACTCTAACCATCAATTAAGCAAACTACTTTCTATTATTCTCAATCATTCATAGGAACTTCCAAACATAATATAAGCGTTACAAGAATGATAGAAATAAGTAAATTAAGCATATTTCACAAGACTATCAATTTTGCTCGAAACTAACTTAACTAGCTTTGTTTTGACTTCAAGTATAACCACTTAAGTTTTCAATCATACAAAAAGATACTAAAACATGTAACCATCCAAGATATCATAAATTCATCATAAGAAATATTGAAAAAGAATATACCTTGATTAGATTGGAATTAAACTCCAAAAAGGGTAAAAAGGGTAGAAACTTGTTCTAGTTTGTATTTTTATGGATTCCTATGGATTGAATTCAATTTTTGTGAGTATGAGAGTGTAGAAATTTAAAAAATAAGGGCTGGTCATTTTTTAGGAGCTTCCACAAGAAAACATGGCTAAAAATAACTTGTTTGCCATTTCAAAGAGAGATAAGTGGAGGGTGATGATTGGTTGACTCATGCTTGGTGTCTTCTCATGCAAAAAGCCACGTTTATAGGCTAGGGAGATGATAAAAATTGATGCTTTGGTGTTATAATCAAGTGCGATGCGATTTAAAATGGTTTCATGCAACCTAGTCACCCAACCAATCAAATTGCACCATTTTGCATACTTTTAGTTTTTAGCCAAATGTAACATATTTAAAGCAAATATTTAGGCAAATAATCACTTTAGAATGCAACAAGTATGGAGCAATACAAATAATTTATTTCATGGCCATTCAACACATCAATCTTCCTTAATCGAGATACCTAGCTTTTCACTACAAAAAGGCACTTAAGGAATATGTTAAATCAAGAAACAAAAGTTTGATCTCATATTTTATGTACTAATGCATGTTAAAGCATAATTGGAGCATATAATAATAATTATTCATGTTCGTGAAATCATGCTATTTGTATGCCATAATTCAATAATGCACATTGATTAAATACATATTCATGCAAGATGCTTATTATTAGCTGTGTAGGAGAGAATTGAGCATTACAATCCTTTCTTCTTTATAAAAATTTCATCCTCGAAATTTAACGTACCAAATAATTCTGGATATTTTCTTTCCATTTCTTCTTCTCTTTCGCATGTGGCCTCTTCTATAAAATAATTCATCCACAATACTTTAACAAATTAAATCTTTTTCTTTCTCAACTCTTTTTTCCTTCTGATCTAGAAGTTGCACTGGTTTCTCTTCATAGACTAAATCAGGAGTCAATTCCAATAGTTCATAACTTAACACATGAGAAAGGTTTGAAATATACTTTCTCAACATAGATACATGGAAAACATTGTGAACACTAGATAATGACGGAGGTAAGGCCACTCTATAAGATTTATCACCAACTCTTTCGAGAATCTCAAATGGGCCGACATACTTTGGGCTTAGTTTTCCTTTCTTTCAAATCTCATGACACTTTTCATAGGAGCTACTTTTAAGAACACATGATTCTCAATGGAAAACTCTAGATCTTTTCTCCGTTTATCTGCATAACTTTTCTGTCTACTCTGTGCGATTTTCATTCTCTCTCATATCTTCTCCATTACCTTAGCGCTATGTTGAACTATTTCCAGACCAAGTAGGCTTCATTCTCCAACTTCATCCTAATGAACTAGAGATCTACATTTTCTTCCATACAATGCTTTATAAGGCACCATTTCACTTATTGATTGGTAACTATTATTATAAGTAAACTCCACTAATGAAAGCTTTGCATCCCAACTCCCTTGAAAATCTAGCACGCAAGCTCTTAACATATCCTTTAATATCTGAATAACCCTCTCTGATTGCCCATCACTTTGTGGATGAAATGCAGTGATAAATGCAAGTTTCATTCCCATGGCACTATGTAAGGTTTTCCAAAATGTAGATATAAACTTAGAATCTCTGTCAAACACTTTTGAAACTGACACCCCATATAACCTAACTATCTCTTTAATATATTGTTGAGCATACTGGTCTATATTGTATGTGGATTTCACCGGAAGAAAATGGGCTGATTTAGTTAATCTATAAACAATCACTCGTATGGAATTATACCCCTTTTGAGTTCTTGGTAATCCAAGCACAAAGTCCATTGTAATGTGCTCCCATTTCCATTCTAGAATTAACAAAGGCTTCAACAACCTTGATGGTCTTTGATGTTCAATCTTATTGACAAGTTAGACATTCGGCCATAAATTTTGTTATAGCTCTCTTCATTTTAGGCCACCAATAATGTTGTTGTAAGTCTTTATACATTTTTGTGCTACTTAGATGTACCGAGTAGGGAGTAGTATGAGCTTCTTCTAAAATATCTCCTTTAATGGCCTTGTCAAATGACACACATAGTCTCCCTTTATATCGAATAATTCCATCATTGGTAATGGAGAAGTCTGGTCTCTTTCCAACATCAATCTTTCTTTTCAGTCTACACAAATGCATATCCATCTTCTGACCTTCTTTAATTCTATCTTGAAGTGCAGGTTTCAATACTAAAGATGACAACAAACACTTTTTCCCTTTAGGTACAATTTCAAGCTCTAATCTCTGCAAATCCAGTAATATTAACTTTTGTATGACAAATAGAGAAGACGTGGATTTTCTGCTCAATGCATCTGCAACCACATTCGCTTTACCAGGATGATAGTTGATCACATAATCATAATTCTTCACAAGTTCTAACCATCTTCTTTGTCTCATATTTAACTCCTTTTGGGTAAAGAAGTACTTCAAACTCTTATGATATGTCTCCAGATTTTCAAAGTAAAAACCACAGCAAAAAGTTCCAAATCATGGGTTGGGTAATTCTTTTTACACTCCTTCAATTGCCTTGAAGCATAGGCAATAACCTTCCCATTTTGCATCAAAACAGCACCCAAACTATTTTTTAAAGCGTCGCTATACACCACAAATCCACCAGTTCCTGCTGGAATGGTAAGAATAGGAGTTGTAGTCAATTTATGTTTCAGTTCTTGAAAATTTCTTTCACAAGCATCGGTCCGCAAGAACTTCACATTCTTTCTTGTCAATATTGTCAATGGAGTTGCTATCTTTGAAAACCCCTGAACAAGTCGTCGATAGTACCCTACTAATCCCAAGAAACTCCTTACTTCTGATACATTTGTTGGTGTTGGATACTTAATGACAGCTTCTACCTTTCATGGATCAACAGAAATACCATTCTTGGATACTATATAACCTAGGAATACCATTTGCTCAAGCCAAAATTCCCACTTCTTGAATTTAGCATACAACTACTTTTCCTTAAGAACTTGCAACACAATCTTCAAATGTTCCTTGCGCTCTTCTTTGTCATGTGAATAAATTAGTATATCATCAATAAACACAATCATAAATTTATCGAGATATTGCTTGAACACCCTATTCATTAGATCCATAAAAGTTGCAGGGGCATTGGTTAAAATGAAGGGCATCACTAGAAATTCATAATGTCCATACCTTGTTCAGAATGCAGTCTTTTGTATGTCTTCTTCCTTGATCTTCAATTGATGATACCCAGAGCGCAAATCGATCTTAGAAAATACTGATGCTCCCTGCAATTGATCAAACAAATCATCTATTCTTGGAAGTGGATACTTATTCTTGACTGTTACTTTATTCAACTCTCTATAATTAATACACAACCGCAATGTACCATCTTTCTTTTTCACAAACAACACAAGTTCTCCCCAAGGAGAATAACTAGGGCAAATAAAACCCTTATCAAGCAATTCTTGCAATTGAACTTTTAACTCTTTCAATTCTGTTGGTGCCATTCGGTATGGTGCTTTAGAAATAGGAGTAGTTCCTGGCATAACATCAATCACAAATTCAATCTCTCGATCTAGTGGCAGTCCCAGTAAATCATCTGGAAATATCTCAAGAAATTCTCTAACCACATCTATATTTTCTGGCTTTAATTGTGCTTCGACTGAAGTGTTTAGAACACTTACCAAATATCCAACACAACCTTTATTCAACATCTTTGAGCTTTCAAAGCAGTTATAATTGATAAGGACCGTGACAATGAGGTACTACTAAACACAAACTGTTCTTCCCCAGGTGGCTGAAAAATCACAATCTTCTTATTACAATCAATTATTGCATGATATTTAGTCAGTCAATCCATACCCAAAATAACCTCAAAATTTGGCATTGGTAAAAAATGAGATTTACATAAAGTGTCCTATCACTAATCTGAATAAAACAAGCCCTTAACATTTGGTTGGAATCCATTTCTTCCCCGGATGGAACTGTCACACTGTACCTTATGTTTAATAAATTTGGTGTAATGCCCAATTTTCTCACAAATGCACATGATGCAAATGAATGCGTAGATCCAAAATCTATCAATGCAATTATAGGTATCCCAGAAATTAAAATAGTACCTGTGACTACAGAAGTATCTACATCAGCTTGTTCTTGTGTCATTGCATATACTCTCTCCTGAACTCTTCTTTGCACTGTTGGGCAATCCTTTGCTATATGTCTAGGCTTTTTACACTGAAAGAAACGATTAGTACCACTATAGCATTCCCCAAAATCATTCTTCCCACACTTAGCACATTTAGGCCTTTCAACTGCAGTAGAAGTCTGCCCAACTCTAGGACACTTTTCATTCCCTTGGTTTGATTTTTGTTCTCCTTTCTTCCACTAGTTCAGATTTTTGGGAGTGAATATTTGCTTCTTTTGTTGATGGAATTTCTCAATCTCGTCTAAGTAAGCCATCAAAACCTTGTCCACAAGTTCCCTGAACTCTGTTGCTAAAGATATTCTCACATCTCTTCTAATTTCAAAATTAAGGCCCCTTAAGAAATGATCCATCTTATCTTCGTTGTCTCGGGCAATGTATGGCACATACTTGCAACCCTCTTCAAATTTTCGCACATGATCACATATAGATATCCCTCTTTGTTTTAACTCCAGGAATTCTTTTACTTTAAGGGACCTAGCATCCCTGGTGAAATACTTATCATAAAAGATTGTTTTAAACCTCTCCCAAGTCAACTCTTCCATATTCACTGCAAGTTTAGCTCCTTTCCACCAGGTTCTAGCATTTTTCTTCAATAAGAAAATTGCACAGAGTACCTTCTCAGCATTATCAATTCGCATGTAGTCAAAGATAGTGTCCAAAGATTTCACCTATTCCTCTGCAACCATGGGATCAGACCCACCATTAAAATCAACAGGTTCCATCTTTCTAAATTTCTCATACACAACTTGTGAAGTATCCTGTCGAGCTTGTGGTGGAGGAAGTCGTTGATTCTATTCTTGGCTTCTTTGTTACATATCTAGCAATTATTTTATCTGTTCACCATGCTTTCTAGTCTGTTGTTGAATGCAATCAGTCAAATTTTTCACCACACTATGATTACCCTCATGATCATCCATTGTCTTTCTTTTTGGTGTCATGACCTGATACGCATTGCCCAATCTCATTTCATTCATTAGCCAATAATAAATGCATAATCATGACAATAACATGAAATGAAATATAATTAAATAAACATAAAGATAAATAAACAAATAGTTGACTGAGTTTCCAAGCCAAGATGTGTTTATATGTCTTCTTCTATCTACAGGAATGACTAAACCTCCGCTCTGATACCACAAACTGCAACACCCTTTAACCTAACTGCAGAACCTAAACAAGCTAATATAATTAAGTGAAGAAATGTTAACTTTTCGACAATACTAGAGTTATGGTTTTAATAAAAGTTTTCCTTTTTTAGCTATAAGAGATAGAACTTGAATTCTTTTATTGTTTCATTTTGTTGTAGACACACTATATACATAAATCAAAACTAAGTACATTTGTTTACAAAGCCATAATAGAGCGGCTTATTAAAAAAACAAAATAGAGTTTTCAAAATAGACTACAAAACAGCTCGAAGCATGACATATGAACAAATCTCTGTCTGGCCACTCTAGAGATTCAGTCAATCTCTAAACCTATACATTTCCACTTGCATCACATGAATCTAATGAGCTAAAGGCTCAGTAAGGTGAAACAGATGCAATAACAAATAGCATACATGCACATCTCATAAATCATTAAATGCATTATTCAATTTAATAACTTTCATTCATAAATTATTCTTTAGGGCCCTTGAAGTGCGGTACCTAACTAATAGTGAGACAATAGTTCTTAGAACCTGTTCATAATGATTGGCTAGTAAGAAAAATAATACGGGGTTTCCATAGTTGGTCTTTGAACCTCAGGTATTAGTCGTATTCTGTCTCATTCTTTGTGGCTTTCCTATATCGATTTTTCATCCTCAAATATTTGCCATAATTTATTGGGTCCGTCGGTCCCTCCCGCGTCCCTTGTCTACCCAACCATCAATCAAGTACCATACTTTCTTTTTAAAAACCTCATTATATTCTTAGTAGTATCATGTTTCATTAACCATAAATGCTTCAAATATTGCATCATTTGACAAATAATGACAATCACATTGAAACATGAATAACATTATATGATTCTTGTGATACAGCAAATGAAAGTTTCAGCTTACCTCAAGTCCACTTTGTGGCAAGTGAAAAGATCAATCTCTTTGGAAGATAGGATGTGTTAAAGGCCTAACATAATCAAATCATGAACCATTTAATGTCCTTTTTATAAATTATTTAGTCTATTCTAGTTAAAGTTCATATACACTTTTCATTTTTTTGTAAACAATTCCATATCAATTACATAACCTTAAAAACAATGCATAATCCATATTTTCAAGACATTAAACATTAGGGCAGCCATTAAATAACTAATAATTCAAACATAATTATTAGGCCAGCCCCTAAAACATGCACACAATCCAAATTAACATGAGTAAACTCGATTCTAACTTAAATTAATTCTAACCATCAATAAAGCAAACTAATTGCTATTGTTATCAATCATTCATAGGAACTTCCAAACATAATATAAGTATTACAAGATTGATAGAAATAAGTAAATTAAGCATATTTCACAAGACTATCAATTTTGCTAGAAACTAACTTAACTAGCTTGATTTTGACTTCAAGTATAACCACTTAAGTTTTCAATCATACAAAAAGATACTAAAACATGTAACCATCCAAGATACCATAAATTCATCATATGAAACATTGAAAAAGAATATACCTTGATTAGATTGGAATTAAACTCCAAAATCAATGGTTTTTCAAGCTTAAAAAGGGTATAAACTTGTTCTAGTTTATGTTTTTATGGATTCCTATGGATTGAATTCAATTTTTGTGAGTATGAAAGTGTAGAAATTTGGGAGAAAGTTAGAGAAGAAGGGCTGGTCATTTTTGAGGAGCTTTCACAAGAAAACATGGCTAAAAATGACTTGTTTGCCATTTCAAAGAGAGATAAGTGGAGGGTGATGATTGGTTGACTCATGCTTGGTGTCTTCTCATGCAAAGAGCCACATTTATGGGCTAGGGAGATGACAAAAATTGATGCTTTGGTGTTATAATCAAGTGCGATGCGGTTTAGAATAGTTTCATGCAACCTAGTCAACCAACCAATCAAATTGCACCATTTTGCATACTTTTAGTTCTTAGCCAAATGTAACATATTTAAAGCAAATATTTAGGAAAATAATCACTTTAGAATCAACAAGTATGGAGCAATACAAATAATTCATTTCATGGTCATTCAACACATCAATCTTCCTTAATCGAGATACCGAGTTTTTCACTGCAAAAAGGCACTTAAGGAATATGTTAAATCAAGAAACAAAAGTTTGATCTCATATTTCATGTAATAATGTATGTTAAAGCATAATTGGAGCATATAATAACAATTATTCTTGTTCACGCAATCATGCTATTTGTATGTCATAATTCGATAATGCGCATTGATTAGATGTATATTCATACAAGATGCTTATTATTAGCTATGTAGGAGAGAATTGGGCATTACATGAAGAATTCTCATACTCCACGAATTTCGACACTAGGGCCTATTATATTTAATTGGACCCCTTTTCATCATTCTTATTGATTTTGCAACATTCCATTTTTAGTTGCAATTCGTAATATTTTTAACACTTTGCAAAAAAAAAATTTAATAAAAGAAACTTCCCCACACTTGTCTTCAATTCCAACCCAAATTTTTTTTGCAAGCTCATCATGTCAATGGAATGTCTCTTAAATTCTAAATTATTTTTAGAACAATGGTAGGATAATAGTGTATTTAGGCTATGTAAGAAGATATGCTTACAAAAAAAAAATACTTGTTTATTGAAAGGCTCAAAGTGGCTCACTATGGGGGATGTTCTCTTGGAACATCACATGGGGAACAAGTTGATTTGGCCATGGTACTAGAAAGACTAATGCCTTAATCAATTTTCAAATGGTGCTCAATCAATCGTTCGACTCTACAAACCAAAAGGAAAAGTTCTAATACTCAATTTCTTCATGTCAAAAATGTAAGTGATGATTAAAGTGAGGGCATAAAAACTACTATTTTGACATGCTTGTCTCCACATCGAATAACTTAACTATTTGTGCAAAAAGATTTGAGTATAATTATTACAAAAATATATTAACCAATGAACAATATCAAAGTCCAAAACAACACCCAACATCAATCAAATCACATTATTTGTGTTTAATTTTAATTATTGAAGTTGGAAGATCATCTACGACTAAAAAAAAATTGACAATTCACAAATTTTTAATAAAAACTTCACAAACTTGCCATGTTATGCAAAAAAATAGGGGTGTATCTCAAGAATGTTACAGTTACCATTTACTCTTCCACCCTTTTTCATGATTTCAATAGACCCAAAAGAAAACATGCTTGATTTTTTTTTAATTTTTAATTTTTAAAAAAAATTAGAAAAACACACATTGAACACACAAGACATGATATCAACTATCATCTTTCCTAACCTAATCGAGACATTGTCCCTAATGTCGAAAATAGATAGAAAAATAGAGTTTAGAAAATATTGCCTAAAATATAATTTATTGGAAAATAAAGCTAAAACAACACAATATATACACTATTAGTTGAAACCATTAAGGATAAATTTTACAAGCTGAGAGTCAAATTCATTTTTCATTTTCGATCATTGTCCTTGTTGGACCAATCCACACGAGCCAATGTTGGATCAGGTTCTGGCACATATGCTAGAAGTTGATCAATCAGTTGGTTAGGTGTTGGAGCAAAAATGAGAATTTGTCTCGTTGATGGTGAAATAAAATCTTTTTCTATAGCATGATTTACAAAAGATAGCAAACCATCAAATAAATCATTAACATTAAGAATACCTACAAGTTTATAGTAAATGTTGAGTTATGCCCAAGAGACAACTTGAAATAATTCCTCTAATATACCAAAACTGCCAAGTAGAGTGATCAATGCATCCGCATTGTTTAATATGTTAGGCATTCTATCTTGAATATGTGATAGTTTTAGCTCATCTCTAGTGGTCATACCTATGATATTCTGTACTGTTAAATGTTTTGCGATAACTCCAAAAACTTTGACTCATCCGACATGAGCAGAAATACCAATACTCCCCATTAATTTCAAACTGCCTCCCCTACACACTAAATGAATTTTTCTTCCTGCTAAAGTTTTACCAAAGTTATGGGTTGCCCCTTTATACTCACCATTTTTTTTAGATTGATTCCACAAAAGATACAAATACAATTTAACTTGCGAGTGGAATACCCTTTTATTTATTTATTAATTTTTTTAAAAATGAGTTGTGTAAAAATGGAGTAAGTATGATGTTGTTTATTGAGGTGTGAATAAGGAATACATTTATTGTACGTCTTTTTCTTTTGTCAGAAAGGATGAAAATAAGGACACAAAATTTGAAAATTTGCTACTTACATGTGAATGTACATGTAGTTGTGACTGTGACTCACATCTTTCTCTGATTTTACATCCAGTAGTAGTTTAAATGCCTTTATGGGTCGAATTTTCCTATCGGAGTAAACTCAAATGAGTCGCCATGCTTGTTGTTTTTGCCATCGAGAATTGAATAAAAGGATTATCACAGTAGGTTGAGTGGTTTCCATAGGCCTCCCCATGCAAATACAAAATTTTTAAAGCAACAAAAATCTTGAAGTAGGGGATGTTCAGTGGTAGAGACACCATGGACAACCGCCACAAACCAGCGGCCAGTAGGTATCTTTAGTGGTTTAAGTGGTGTGAGGTCCAGCGGCCTAGGGTTAGTATTAGAAAGGGGTGGGGAATGTTGTTTCACAGAGAGTTATAGCCAAGGTTAATCAAGATTAATTAAACTACTAGGATTTTTTTTACCTAGAACATGATAGTGTTTGGAAGAATATAAGCAACCAAAAAGCAAACTGTTTTGATCATTTTATACTCGACCTTTTTCTTAGATCCATGTGCTCATCGTAGAAGCAAAATGACAACTACATAGGCTCATGAACTCGATGGAACAATATAGAAGATTACAACATATTTTAACTGCTATAATTTAAAGAAAGAGCAAAGGAAATTTGACTTTTAGATTTGCATTATGTTCGTAAGCTTCTAAATTACAAAAATGGAGTGAGATTAGTACTTTCAATAACTCATACAACTTACACAAAGAGAATAGTACTTGGATGAGACAGAACTGAGCAAAAAATGCTTCTTTAGCATTCAAGTTCGGAAAGACAGTACTTGCATGATATTCGAAATAGGTTTGCTATTTTACTTGAGACTAGTTAGTCTAGATGAATAATCAAAATAATTAATTTATTCAAATAAATTACAAGAGTTGTGAATTCACTGCCTGTTTATTGGTAAACTTAAGGGGTCACACACAATCTTGAACGAGTACAATTGTTGCCGAGAAATTAATCCAAGTGTTAGATTAAATTAATTAATATGAATAACTAATGAGACTTAAACTAATTCAAATATTGAATTAATTTAATTAATTGATGAAATTAATTCAATTAATTGATGAAATCAATTAAATGGACCTAATTGAATTAGGTGGCCTAATTAAAATATTTAATTAGTTTATTGGATCAACTAATTAAGACGAGCATAATTACTTCGTAGGAAGAATTAATTTAAATAATTGAACCAATTAAATTAGGACTTAATTAATTAATTAGGCTTAAACTCGTTAGAAAATTAAATTGAAAATCCAATTCCTAGGGTGATAAGATTAGAGTGTGAACAAGAGTGTTTACAATAAGAGTCAAATTTTGAAAGGAACTTACGGAGATTTTTTAAGAAAACTTCTTGTAGGATTAGGAAAATATTTTCTCTCTTGGACATATTCCAGCAGATTTATGCTCCGAGAAATACACCCAAAATAAGGTAATATTTATGTTATATCATGTGTACGGTACACTTGGTGTATGAATGAAAATCAAATGTCTTACATTGTAAAAAATAAACACTTAATGTTTCGAGAAAAATATTCTATGGTAAATTTTTCGAATAAAAAAATAACTAGTATATGATCGGTTGCGAATGTGCATCCAAAGTATAGATACCATTAGATGATAACAAATTGAATCCTAGACGTGAATCAATTTCAATCAAAGGGGTTTGATTTGAAGAATTTAGTGATTCCTTCATGGTGGGATAACAATTTCTAAAACTTTCCAAGGTATTAAAACACATAATTCAATCAACCACATGGGTTACAGGATGTATTTAGTTCACAACTGGGTTACAGGATGTATTTAGTTCACAAAGGTTGTGTTGTTTTTATTTTTTAAATTTTCTCTATATTTTGCATTCCCATCCCGAAACCGCACGAAACCCAAACTCTTCACTACTTCTGTGCTCTCACCTCTTCTTCATCCCACTAAAAGAAAAAAATACTTCAAAGGGTGTAAACTAAATTACTTATCATCAAAATTTGTACAAGTAATACTTAACAAGTTGTGTTCGTAGGGTTAATCAATGTGCTCACTCTAGCTAGGAATGCTTTTGACAGGCGAGAAAGGTGTCATGGTCCTTTCGATTTTGATCTTTTGATATAAAATGATGTCTTTAATCTAATTGAGTAAAATTATCACCCTTTCCTCAAAAAAAAAAAAAAAATACTCGATAAACAATAATTAATCATTTGATCGACAAGCTTAGAAAACATAATGTAATGCATTTGAATGGAATAGCACTTCAATTCATTTATTTCGGCGTCAATCATAGTAATTTAAAAATAAAATAAACGTCCATGTCTTGGCACGAAGTAAAAAACTATATTTTAGAGCAAACAATTCAAAAGCCATTCTGGCGATTTTTGACAATGTAACACCCAAGTTTCAACAATGCAACGCACTACCTAGTCTTCAGCAATTCTTACAACCTTTTTCCAATATTATTGCCCCGAAAAACATCAACAAAGGCAGTTGGAATACTCTCTACGCCATAGGACATGTCTTCTATGGCCTTCATTTTGCCTGTTTGAAGATGCTGCAGAGTGGTCAAAATGAATTCTTGGTATATATCCTGTAAGTCCATTGCCAGAAATCCCTCCATTCTGATTCTTTTGTAGACCACAGCCACCATATCTGGCATGGCTCTTTTTTGGCAGTTGGTATATTCAGATATCACTCCACAAACGGCTACTCTCCCAAAAATGTTCATGTTCTCGACTGCCGCTTCCAGCATTTCACCTCCCACATTGTCAAAGTATATATCGATCCCTTCCGGGAAGTACCTGTGATTAGCCATTTTTAACTTGGTTTACATTTTTCATCAAGGAACTTGCTATTCATCACGAGTTAGTACTGACTTGCTAAATTAGGTTTCAGTTCATATTCCACATTTTCGATTAATGCCAATGGCTAGTGATATGTTCTGTGAATAACTTATTTTATTACTTAAGAAATAGGATTGATTAAAAAAGTGATAGAAGGTTGATGAGTGTCTAGAGGTGCTGCATGGCATCTCTCCATTTCATCAGAGTGTTAAGATTGCAAATCCTCTTGGGATATTGTCATTGTTAAGAAAGAGTATATGAATTTCCAATCTTCGATAAAAGATGCATATATAGAGATCTTTACCTTTGAAGAGCTGAGTTCAAATTAGTTTCTTCTTTATAGTTGAACGCATCATCAAACCCAATCTTCTCTTTTAGTACTTCCACCTACAGAACAAGTCACAAAGCATTCTCAGATTAGTAAAACAGGCATCTTCTATGTTCTTACAGTCCTATGATTTTGTTTAACGACTATAACTATGTAAATCATTATTAGTAAATCGAGTTTAAAAAGAAAAGGAAATAATGGTATATGTACCTTTTCTTTGGTTCCTGCGCAGCCAACAACATAGCATCCAAACAACTTGGCATATTGTCCGACTAAAATGCCAACTGATCCTGAAGCAGCAGACACAAAAACTCTCTCCCCTTTCTTTGGCTTGCATAATTTGAAAAATCCTCCATACGCTGTAAGCCCGCTGTGTCCTACAAGTATATTATTATGGTATGTTACTCTCACACGTTTGAAGATGAGTTGACTCAGCTTGCTTGAACAACGGAGAGCTCGAGTGAAACATAAAAGTTGAGGTAGCCGAGCCTGAGCTTATATGTGGCCGCACTTGAGCCAAAATATACTACTTGTGAGAGTTTTTAATAATTTTATGGTATTTTTATACTTCAATTTTAAAATGGTGAATAGAGAAGTAACTAATACATATGATACTACTAAATACAACAACTAATTATACATCAAAACTTACTAATAAAACTAATACTCCATCTCTCTCAATTTTATAAGTTTTATTTTTTTTGGATCTCCCAAAAGATACGGCTCCATTTTAAATAGATTTTTTTTCAGAATTATCTTCTCATTTAAATCAAAGATGTGACATGAATAATTCTCAACTACTACTCTTGAAAAAAATAGCATGAATATACAAAAAATTTCACATTTTCGATTCTTATCTAAAATTTTGTGCCTTGTAAAAAATGAGAACTATAATATAGGAATGAAGGGAGTATTGGATTAGATTAATACTTATACTTTGATAAAACTTGAGTACAAAGTACTTTATAATAGGGGGCCTTTAGTTTTTCAACGTGACTTAGGTCCTATATTCACTACTGTTATATATTAAATACCAAACTTCAATTCTCTCTGATATCTCACATTTTTTAATCATGTGGTTATTTAATATGCTATTAATATTAGGCAAAATAAAAGACTTGAGTTCCATTTATCACTACAACCCTTTAGAAAAATAAATTTAAGTGCTTTGCCTAAAAGTATAACAAGCTTGCACGTGAGCAACATATTAGACACCTAAAACATCTAATATTTTCACTTTTTAAGACTTACAATTTTTTTGATGAGATATTCATTCAATATCAACATTTATTATTTCAGCTTCATTTATCCTATTCTTTTCAGTATTTCAGTTTGAGTAGATTCTTATGGACAATTAGTTTTGATGGTTGTACAAGTATAGGTATAATTTGTAGTTTTTTTACTGTTTAAAATGTTAAAAAACTACAAGCATGTATGTTTACATTTTCAGAAGATTTTTTTTAATTTTTACTATTTAAAATCTCTAACATGTAGTTATTTTATTCACTTGCCAATAAAAATACCACTTATTTCTATTTTTAAGACTTTTCAATTAAAATTAGAAATTGAAATTGCTCATTTGTAAACCTATAGATACCATTTTCAGACCTATAACAATTTGATCAAAATAGAGTCCACATCATGTCACGCTCCCGGCCCACGAGGTAGGGACCAGTAAATGAGACCCTAACACAACAGACTCCGCTAAGACTTCAACAAAATGGGTTCTACTAACAACTATTTCGCACTTGTCCTCATTTAGTAAAGATGATTAACTCAAGTTGCTATGAGAGTGCATTATGTCACCTAGAAATCATTTCAAATTTTCTCCCATAATTAATGTGGGATATTATACATCATAATGTTTGATATCCACATAATACTGGTGTGACATAGAAAAAGTAATAGGATGAATATCTAATTATACAATAATTATTTTTAAATATAATTGATTGATGGAACATAAAGAATAATAAGAGAATTCATAAATTATCATGGGATCTACAAATTATAACTCTTATATTAAAAAGTTATTATCACAAAAAAAGTTAAATCATTTGGAAACATAAAAAACAATCACATTTCCAAAACATATTCGGTCTTTCTCGCATGTAAGCACATAAGCCAAACACATTTTATTTTCAATCCTGTAAAATCAATAATTCTATACAAACAATTGAATATAATTTTAATTTTTCTTAAAAATTTAATAAAAATATTTTCAACTAAAAAAAATTAAAAATATAAAAATGATCGCAAAAAATGTAAACAAACAGGGTATAAGATGAGGGTCTATCGTCAACGAGCCAAGCTCGAGCTTCATGCCTTTAAGCTAGAGCTCAAGTTATGAGCTTGAATCCTAAGTCATAAACTTGCTGAACTCGAATTTGAATTTCTTATTTAAGAATACTACTTTTTAAATATATTGACTTGTTTAGCATGGTGAGGTAAATGCTTTGATTAAAAGTCCTGAGTCGTAACTTTTGCTTCAATTCAAATTCTAAATTTTTGAAAACATAACTTTTTATGTACGGTTGACTTATTACTATAGAGGAATTTTTAATTAAGTGTTTTGGATCTAACTTTTGTCACTCAAGCTAAGTCTCGAATTTAGAGCTAATTTGAATATGTGAAATTTCATTTCATTGCAAATTAACTAATCTGAATTGATTCATTAGACAATTTTTTTGGGAAATTTTTTACATGCACAGTGCTTTTAACATCAACTAATGAAAATAATGTTATTTCAGTACTACTAAAATCTATAATTTGTGTATGTTGCTTAATCTTTATTATTTGGTATTGATCACTCGATACATGTAAATGCTTTTCCTTTTCGTGCCATCATACAATCAGGAACACGAAAGGTGACTTTCCGATGCACTTGAGTGCTTACTGAAAAAGAGCCTTTCTTGACCCATCACCATCAGTCGAAGTGGATCCGTACTTAAACCTATTTTTTAGCACACAATCTCTGTAAGAAAAGAGTAGCACGTTTGAGATCTAGTTCCTGCCTTGCCTTCTAGCTCTCCAAGTGGAGTTGCTAATACCAAGCCGGTTGAAAGCAAAGTCAAGGAGCCATTCTCAAGTAGGCCACTTTCAGTCCTCTCATTGGTAGTGGGAGTGGTGACAAAAATTGATAACACATCTGGCTCAGCTCTTTAAAAAGATTTTATAAGATATATTCGGAGCTTATAAAATTTTAAATATTATTTTAAAAATAAACTCTTGAAGCATTTGGATAAAATATAATTATAAAATTTATATTGTGTTAATAATTGTAATTTTATAATGAATATGGTTAAAACTAAAAGAGTTTGTTAAAATCTCCTTAATTTTTTTAAAGATATTACATAATTTGGATATAAGTTTATAAATTTTTTTATAAAAGATTTTATCTAAAATTTTAGAACATCTTATAAGATTTTAAATATTTTGTAATAAATTATAAGGAGCTTATAAGCTCATCAACAACCTCAAAATATAACCAACATATACATACATACATACATAAATATATATATATATTAAAGTGTATACCTAGAATTCCTCCGGCATAATAAGAGAGCGGAAATCCCATATTGGCATCCAATTTTTGCAACAAGTGACCGCCTCTTACAACGGAATACTCTGCCCAGTTGAGCCAACCCGAAACCAGATCGCCTGTTTTGAAATCAGGATGCCCAGAATCCACCACTCTCCCCACCCCACTTGCTTCAACGGCCTGTCCAAATGAACAAATAACCACCTCAGACATTGTAAGAAAAATAACCATATTTCAAGCTTAAAAAAGAGCAGGAAAAGAAAAAGGAAACACTTATTAAATTTTTATGACTCACCTGTCCAGGAAGAACAGCAGCAGTTGTGGCAGGGTAGATTTTGTGTGAGAAGCTTTGAGTCTTCATGCGGTTAAGTTGGGAGGGATCGATGGAGACATAGAGATTTTTCACGACGACAACATTGTCAGAGCCCTGACACTGGAGCTTTAAGGAAAGTACTCGTTCACAAATGGAGAAATCTGATTCATTTGGGGCTCCATCTATATGACTCTTTATTACTACATACTTATTTGTTACTTCCATTTCTTTGCTTTCCCCGATGCTTCCCAATACAATTCAGATATTTTTGGAGCCTGTTTCTCTCTTTTATTATACTCATTTATGTACTCTCGGTCCTTGGCACCAAATATATGACTGCATTAGAGGATAAATAGAAATAAAATACGATGCATCGGAATCATGTGTGGATTATTATTTGCAACTTTTAATTGTGTGCCATGTGCAATCATCTGAATAGGGAAAAAGAAAATAATTAAAAATTCTTTAGGGTGTCTTCTAAGATTTTGAAAAGTTAAGGGTCTTTGAATAATACTATAGTCATTTAAATTTTCTATATACATATCTATCTATAAAAAAAAACCAAAATTTCTTTCATGCTGTTTTCTGAGATTTTGAAGAGTTAAGGGCCTGGCTAAAATACTATATTCATTTATATTATATATATAAATATCTATCTATCTTACATATATATATAGAAAGAGATATATGTATATATCCCAAATTTATTACTCCCATTATACTTTTTGGAATATCTCAAAATAAGATCCATATCTTAAAATGGATTTTTTTTCAATTAAAAAGTAATAATATGATACAATTAATTTTTAACCACTATTTTTTACAATAATATTTTAAAATATACGATTTTTTTTTTACTTTTATTTAAAATTCTATTGGATCAAATTTGACTCTAAACTTTGAGATGGGGGACTCTCTGTTTTCTCATTTGAATTCATGGGTAAGTTGAATCTGTTGCTTTCTCATAACGTCTACCTTAAAGTATTAAAAAAATAAATAAAAGAAAAGAGAGAGTGCATTACTGTGCAACTTAAAGTTGACTTGCAAGTGCAACCACAAAGTAAACAAATTTTTTTTGAAGTTTCTTACAACGTACGTTTGTCTTCTGGTTGTTGATGAATTAAAAATTAAAATTCTAAAATAAATAAAAATTGAAAATTCTTTATATTTCTGACAAATCAAGATATACATTGAAGTAGGGTAAATGGTAAAAGGATAATTCATGTGAAAGAAGAAAGGGGCTAATTATCCCCTTGTGTTTTAAGAAAAAAGCAAATAACACCTCAATTTATTATTTATGAAATTAGAAAATGACAAACTTTCATAAAATAGTTAGCCCTTTTTCAGTTTCGTTCGAGCTTAGGCTCTTGCAGAACTATATAGTTGTCCATCTCAACTTAAGCAAAAACCAAAAACTGATACAATGTGATGCTATTTTATATATAACTTAAATAGCCCTTTTATTGTAAATGATTTATTGAGAACTAAACATAAACAATTATTTATACATATCATATAATTGTTAACATTTCGAGAAAATTGTGATCTTCACATTTTACCAAAAGTAGGTGCAAAGCAATTACACTAAAAGGCTGCTTAGTGTTTACTTGAGCTCAATATCTTATAAGATGCTAAAAAATTTATGAAATTTTCTAAAATATTTGACAAAAATGGTAGGATCTTTTAGTTTGCTTGTCTCTAACTTGAGCATATAAGCTTCCAAGGTTAGATATTAAAATTTTATAAGCTCCTTAGAACAAGTAAAGATACCTCAACTTATTTTTTTAAGATTTTATAACCATTTTTAATCAGATCATATAAATAATAAAATTTTCATTACTATTATGGTATAAACTCCATAATTTTATTTTATTCAAACATTTAAAAATATTTGCTTAAAATAAGATCCAACATTTTGTAAGCTCCTAAAATAATTTATATGATGTAGAAACTTATAAGATGTATTAAATAAATTTAGCACACCCCCATTTATTATGTGAATAGTTACTCATATCATGTTTTTTTTTTAGGAAATAACTTTAAGATAGAAAAATAAAACTTATATACTTTTTTTTAGCTTTACTTTTCCTTTTTTTTTTGAACTAATAAAAAGATTCCAATCGTTTTTCAAAAGGTTTGTACAGGATTGAAATTTTATTAAGGATTTTTTAAGTTAAACGACCATTAAAGTAGTAGGGTTAGACCTAGATCCCTATTCAGTTACTTGGACAAACAGAAAAAAGAAATTAGGAGTGGGAGCACAAAACCTACTTCAATATAAATAAAAATAAAGAAATGAAAGATTAAGCAGAAGACACACATATCTTCTCTCTCTTTTAATTAACTGTTAAGTTTTTTTTTCATGAAATATATTAAAAACTTTTAAGAACTTACTTTTTTATACAAAGTTGATAAATCTATTTACACACAAAATGTGAGAATTGGCAAAATCCAAAAACAACCTATAAGTTCTTAACATAACTTTTTTTTCTTTCTTGATTTGGCCAAATAAACCTTTTAATTTTGTGCCTTTTTCATAACTAGAGAGGGAGTGTGTGTGTGAATGATGTTCCTCATTTCAGAGCCACCTCTCCAGCTAGGATTAATCGGACAAGCAGCTTTGAATTCATGCACACCTACACTCAAACACATGCTAGGCCTGCTGAAATGATCCCCAATTAATAGCCTTTGATAATAAGTTAGTATTGAGTTTGAGAAAGTATGACAGCTTAATAAAAAATAGTACTGAAAGATAGAAAAGTGTAATTACTATTTGTGTAGCCCCCATAGAACACATGTCAAGCACATGGCCTTGGACATATATCACAATGTGTAGCTAGGTTTTGTACGACTGATATGGCGAAATCAATTGCCATTAAGATAGGATTGATCCGAACTGTAGGAACAAATAAAGTTGGGACCCGAAAAAAAAGTACACGGATCCCCATCCTGTTCGTAAATAAGATGGTATCATAAGGGCAAAATAGACCAATTACACTTATATCCATCATTACTCCCCCAATTGTTAAGAGTCATTTATGAGTCTTGTCAATTGAAATAATTGAACTCCCCTAATCTTCGTCGTCCATGTGTCTCTTACAAGTGTTGTCAATTGAAATGATCGAACTCCCCTTATCGTCGTTGTCCACGTATCTCTTACCATTGATGCCTCTTTTGGTTCGTCAAATCGCATTTGTTCAATTTCTGCCTCGCATATAAATAGGCCTCTTAATCAAACATTTTCACTTTACCTTTTTCATTTTCATAAAGGCTATAGACAAACTCAAGGTGAATTCATCTACAAACTTCATCGTGTAAGTATTAGATTTTCTTCAAGGCATCAATATCTTCTTGTTTTTAGGTCAATCCTCTCTCTTTGTTGCGTTTAGACTTGGTTAATTTATTTCCATGGCCTCTCAAGCATTTTTAGAAGATTCTCAGAACAAAACTTATAGGAATAGTGAAATTGAACTAGGAATGAGCTTTGGTTCCAATGCTACTTCATGTCTGAGGTTATATCTTCCCAAAAATAGACCTAAGAATCATTTAAAAAGACCCAAACACACGAAGCTAGCACTTCTCGTGCTAAGGGAAAATCTAAAATAGTGGTTCGTGCGATGAGCTCTTAGAGTGATGACTCAAATGGCCCCCAATTAATGAAACCCAATCCTTCTAAACACTAGTCAAAGAAAATGACATTCCGACCATTAGAAGTTGCTTTTTCATCCTCACATCTTATACCATCATTATTTCGAACAAGAAAGATAGGATGGATAATCCTCCCAAAGACTATTGTATTTTTCATCTCGCAACCTTAGAAGCAAGACTCAGGTTTTCCATAGCTCGTGAGGTTGTTAACATAATGAAAAATTTAGGCACTTGCATAACCCAAATAGTCCTAAATTCTATTCAACAATTTTAGGTTTCGACCTAATAATAAAGTTATTAAATGTCATTCCATCTTTCAAACACTTTTGGTCTTTATTCTTTGTTACGGCCTCGAAGCGACCTAGAGACAAGGGATTCTTCTACATTACTCTTCATCCTTACTGCAAATTTATCAGTGAACTTCTTTCTTCACTTGTATCTTGGAAATGTAAGTTCATTTTCATCAAAGCCCCCTTTAACTGTCCTTGGAAAATTCAAAGAAACTGACAACTAAAAATACATAATCCCTTAAACTTAGAAATCCTGATTAGGATAAAGTATGTATGCCTAAAACGCTAATTGTTTAGTGGTACACCTCCAAGCTTTTACTTATATAAGATACCCTAAAATTGGCTGGGCTATCTCGAGCATCTATTCCTTTAGACAGGACTCTAGGTAAATTTATTGATCTTCCGAACTATTTTATTTAAACTTTTTCTTTTTGTAGAAATGGTTGCTAGCTCAGCCTCAGTCATGAAGAAAATGCTCAATCAAAAGAAAAAACTGCTCGCAATGGTGCCACCAGTAACTACCCTTCATTCAGAATCTTCGCCTCCTCGCGAACCAACATGTTCGAGGACCATGCACTTTGACCCTACAACCCATCGAAAGTGTCAGTCTGCACTCATCGAGATTGAAGATAACTTAACTAATCATGTTGAGGTCAATCCTACCGAACCAATGGAGGACAGTCCAATCAACCAGGTCAAGGTCATCGCTACTGACCAAGTACAGGTCTAAGAAGAAGATGTTGGAGCACTTTGACCAAGAGTTCCTCAATCCAAAAATAAATGCCAAGATAAAGGCAAAAATAAAGAAAAGCTCCAATCCTCCTTGAAGAGCATCCTCATCGCCATAAATCTGTCCCTACTGAAAGATAAAGACAATAGTCCTGAACATTAATAAGTGGAGAGGAGACACGACATTGTTACTGGGACTTCAAATGCTGGACCAAGTTCGATCATAGAACATGAATAAGTGTGTAAAATGTTCTGCTTTGTTTGTTTGTTTTTGTTGAAATGGGGTTGTCTTTTCGACCAATGTGACCTAATGTTTTCTTGGAAATTTTATCATTATCCATGGTACCTTATTAACTTGAATGAATCAAATTTTCATTTTACAAGTTACTTGTTCTATTCGTGCTCCAGTAAGTAGATCCGAACTTATTTGGAATTGATCTCTATACTTATTTAAAATCACCTTGACTAGATCATTTTTTTAGATACAGAATATATATTTTTCATATCTATTGAATAGACTCAAGTAAGCCTTCTTGAATGAATATGAACTTGTCTTCTACATGAATTCGAGCTCGAACAAACCTTTGCTGACTTCAAATTTGCTATACTTTATTAAATTTATTTTCCAATCATTTTCAGATTGTTTGAGTGGATCTTTTTTCAGACCACTTAAATTCCTTCAATTTAACTTGTTGCTTCTATTTCAGATCAGCCTAAGTAGATCATTCTCAAATCTTCCTAATTTTCTTCGTTCTTTAAATTATCATTTTCTGGTCTATATCCATTTATCCTTAGATAATCTTGAAGATAATATTTTTCAGATCGTGTCGAGTTATGATAATTTTTATCCACCTTGCGATATGTTGTCAAGGGGTTTATTAAATTATGCTACTTATTCACATACACAGGTTATCTTTGGCAAGAGCACCCTTTCATTGAACTTCAAATATTGCAATAGCATCAAAAATAGAATTTGATAGATAAACAAAAAGCAATAACATTTAAGCATAAAAGTTTCTCAAATTACGGATGTTCCAAGGTCATGATAAGCTAGTCCCATGCATATCCTGCAATTGATATGTACCATGCTTCAAGATCTTTACCACTTTGAATGGACCTTCCTAGTTTAGGATATTTCTACCTTCTTTAGGACAAAATCCTAGACCTAGAAGTTTCTGACCTTCACTTTTTAGTTATACTCCTTAATTATTATGTTCTTTGCTGCCAAGATTTGCATTCAAGCTTTGGCTCTTTTTTCTTCGGTAATGGCCCAATCAAATTCCTTGTTTTAGCCTTTAAAGTCCTCAGAGTTGTTCAGTAAGCCCACAATACTCCTGGAAGCTTATTGTCCCCGTAAGCTTTGCATTTATCCTACATTGTCTTTAAATGTTGAAGCAAAATCTTGTTCGCAACCTTAGTTTGGCCATTTGCTTGGGGATGACCTATTGTAGAAATTTTTTGTTGAACCTTCATCTTTTTGTACCGTTCCATGATCTTTTGCCTCAAAATTAGGTTCTACTATCAGAAATTAGTATTCTTGGTACCCCAAATTAGCAAACAATGTTTTTTTAAGGAAAGTTCATCACTTTAGTTTCAGTAATCTTTGCTACTACTTTCGCCTCAATCCACTTTTTGAAGTATTCCACAACTACTAAAATGATTTTTTCTAGCCTGGAGTTGGTGGGAAAGGTTCCATGATGCCGAGACCTTATAGATCAAAAGGGCATGTGATCTTAACTGGCTCCAATAGAACTACAATTTGATGCTGTAAGTTAGCATGAATCTTGCATTTTTCACATCTTTATGCAAATTCTGTTGCATCTTTGATCAAAGTCAATCAAAACTATTCTTGTTTAATTTAGCTTTTAGGCTAGAGCTTGTCCTTTGAAATGATTGCCACTTCCTTCTTTCATAGATTTCCTGCATCACATAAAGAGCTCTATCTGGAGTTAAACATTTTAGCAAAGGACCTCCTACTGACCTTAAAGTTCACCATCCACAATCTGGAATCTAGATGCTCTCTTAGCAATTTGTCTTGCCTGATTTTGGTCATTTGGTAGTGTTTTTTCCACCAAAAAATCCTTGATTTTTTTTCTAATCAAGAATAGTGCAGATCATCCCAACTAAATCTTCAATTCGAATGATGGTGTCTATGAGTCCCTTTTCGAACTCAATCTTTCTATGATTTAAAACTAAAACCACTATACACCTGCTTCACTCCTAACATCGAGTTCACAAACCGACACAAACTAAGCTAATGAGTTCCTTCATGGGACTTGGCAGAGCTGAAAACTCTTAAACTGATTGATAAGTTCCTTCACCCTTTGCAAGTAATCAATCTCTCATTGGCCTCGTAGGAACCTTCTATCTATATTGCGACCAACTGTAAATCTATATAGGCCATCAATTGCTTTACCTTCATTTTAAGAGTGAATTTCAATTTGGTTATCAATACTTCATATCAGTTTCATTATTTTTAACTTTGAGCTCCAATTTCAATTCTACCTCCATTCCATTCGAACCTTGAAGCAGCACTCCTGCTCCTCACTGAGCATTCCATGAACCATCAGCATGAAGCATCCATGTTTCACCAACACGTATATCAATTGGGGTGCTGACCTCAACCAAAAAATCTACCAAGATTTGGGCTTTTACAACTATTCAACTTCTATGCTCGATATGGAACTCGCCTAGTTCGATCGACCACTTGACTAAATGACCTGAAAATTATGAGTTCATCAATACTTGTTTAACATTTAATTAGTGAGTCCGCGATCTCATGTGATTAAAGTAAGGTTGTAACTTCTAAGCTGCTACCATTAAAGATAATGCTAACTTCTCAACCTCGAGATACTTCATTTTTGCTCCTTGAAGCATTTGCTTACATAGAAGGGCTTATGCAAAGTGCCCTCTTCTCGAACAAGAACTGAACTCAATATTTTTAAGATACAACTATGTATAAGAATAGGGTTTCTTATTTGACCGGCTTGGTCAACAATGGTAGCGAGGTCAAATACTTCTTAAGTTCTACGAAAGCCTTCTCACACTTCTCTGTCCAAGAAAATGCCTTAGCATTTCTAAATGTCCCAAAAATGGGTATATTTTTATCTACTAACCTAGATATAAACCTATTCAAAGACGTTATCCATCCTGTCAGTCTTTGAATATCTTTGAGAGATTTCAAGGATGGCATCTCCAGATCTACCTTGATCTTCTCTAGGTTCGCCTCAATGCCTCATTCATTAACCCTGAACTCAATAAATTTTCCGTCTAAAACTCCAAATGTACACTTTGTTGGATTCAACTTTATTCCATATTCCCTCATAATGTTGAAAGCTATTTTAAATGTTGAAGATGATATTCCTCTTTCACACTCTTGAATAATATGTCATCCACATAAACTTCCATTCACTTCCCGATAAGGTCTTTGAACATCCTATTCATAAGTCTCTTATAGGTCGCCCCTACATCCTTTAATCCAAAGGGCGTGACCATATAACCTTAAATACGTGTTTTCATCATAAAAAAATCTTATATCGATCTTCTTCCACCATGAATATCTAATGGTATCCTTGTTAGGCATAAATCATGCTAAGTAATGCGCAACTTGCCATTCAATCGATCCTAGGCAGTGAATATTTCAGACATTCCTTGTTGAGGTTGGTGAAATATGTGCATATTCTCCATTGCCCAGTAGTTTTTGGAACTATAACCACGTTGAGAGCCATTCAGACTAAATTTCTACCACATGCCCAATTTCTAATAATTTTTTCACCTCTTTCTCAATTATCCAAGTTCTGTTCAACACCAAAACTCATTTCTTTTGTTTTACTGGCTTAATGGATGGGTTCATGATGAACAACTACCTCGAGATTAATTCCATTGAAATCTGGGAGATTCCATGCGAACACATCTGAATTATTTTTCAAAAATTTAATCACTACTATTTCTGTGTTTGAGTCCATCTATGATGCGATCCTAGTGTATTTATTTGGGCAACCTAGTTGGAGCTTGACTTTTTTATACTTTTTGCAGGGTTCAATTTTCAACCCTTTTATTCTCTCCTTCTTTTCTTGTTCACGGATGAGTCCTGTTTGGTAGTGTCACCCTCGATCTCCATAGTCATTTGCTTTTTTAAGCTCCCATCATGAGCCATCTGTTTACTTTCCTTTATCTTTAGTACAAATTATAACATTCACGAGCACTCTTGAGATCAATAAACTCTCCCACTCTTACTTTTGTCAAAAAATTTATCTTTATATGATATATTGATGCTACTGCCTGGAATTAGTTTAATCGAGGGCTACCTAAGATTATGTTATATGCAAATGAAGCATCAACAACTAGATATTTAACCATGACTATCGTTCGATAGGGCTCAATTTCCATCAATGTTGGTAGATCAATTGTTCCTAGTAGTACTATTTCACTCCCTCTGAACCCATTAATGGAGTTTGTATAGGTTGGAGTATGGTGACATGTAATTCCACTTCGTTAAAACATGCACAAATATTATATCTTTCGAACTTCCATTACGACCAACACCTTATGGATCAAGAAATTGGCTATGTCCATTATGATTACCATGGGTTTGTTATCTTGAATTTCAACTCCCATAAGTTCTCGATCATCGAACATGATGGTTGATTGCTACTAACTCACATTAAGCATGTGATGACCCTTACTTCTTTCTCCTATTCATAGCATTCTAGAATATCTTTTCCTTGCATTGTTTGAAACTATTACATGAGGCCCTTCAGTGATTGTTTGTATAACTCTCATTCTCGTAAGGCTGTATCTGGATTGATCCCACTAGGCTTGTAGTTCTTATTTTTCCCCATCTCTTTCTCCATCATGGCAATTTTTATCCCTTAACCTAATGTGGGATCTATGCTAGATCGATGACTATAGTCAATCTCTAGATCGAGGTTGATTGAGCACTCTTCATATGGCCGTTTGATTAAATTAGGCTACAAATTGATCTAAACACCCTTGTCGCATAAGTCTTTCAATTTCATTTTTCAACTGCACACACACCTCAGTGTTGTGCCCTTTGTCCTTATGGAATCAATAATATTTTCCAGAACCTTTCTTACTGGGCATGGGCCTTATCTTCTTAGGCTATTAAAGCATATTTGAATTTTTAAATGGCTATCAGTGCATCAACTCTTGAAATAGTTAGTAGGGTATTATTATGGAATCTTGGTGCAGGTTTCCTTAGTAGATCGTGTTCTTGGTCTTTTTTAGACCATGGATGGTTCCTTCTTCTATGGTCTATTCGATCTCCTGGAGACTTCATATTGGCTACCCATTCCTGATCCTTCTTGGTGTTCACTTTCTCTTTATGTATATACCTCTGTGTGAGCTCCATGCTAGGGTCGATATGAGAGGACCCTTTTTCAAATCATGGATGAGTATGCTCACCATTATGTCGCTGCTCAAATGAGAAACTTCTAACACCTCATTGTAAAAGTGATGGATGAAGTTCTTCAGAGTTTCATCCTCCCCTTGGCGAATAGTGAAAGTGGATCGCATAGCCTTCTTTTTGCTAGCAAAATAGTGGAGAATATTCTTGGCTAATTGGTCATATGATATAATAGTTCCCATTGGCAAGCTTGTAAACTATTCTTGAGCTCGTCCTACCAAAGTTGTGATAAATATGTAAGCATTTATGGCATCTGATTGTCCATTAAGCTGCATTACATGCTCAAACACTGTTAGGTGCTCTTATGGGTCTTTATTTCCATTGTACTTTGAGAGATTAGGGAGTTTAAAATTTGGGTGACCATTTTCGCTAGAATTTTTGAACTAAAATAGGAGCCCCTTTTTCTATAAGGTTGTGGTCACAACTTCTCTCTGCTTACCTTTCTACCAACAACCCAATTTGATCATATATCTCATGGACCTCATCCCACATAGGGAGAGGTGTATTAGGTAAGGATTGCCTATCACTAGCCTATCCCTCGGCAAAGTGGTTCTACTAGATACTTCTTCAAAATCTTCTTCAAGGCAAGCTCATCTCAGAAGGCCTTTTTTGCCAACCTCATCCTCCCCAATCACTACCTCTGAGCACTTTGTTGGTATGGGAGGGGCATGTGGTGAAGGTGTAGGTACACACAAGATTCCAATATTCTCTCTTTGTTAACTTAATACTCTTCTGCTGACTTCTTCCATCATTTGCTCGAGATGTTGTCTAGAAATATGAATCATTTGGTTACTTTATCCAGCCACAATATTTGGGTCGAATCTAGAGTGAAGGATAAAATGATATTCCTCTATGTGGTATCTCTTTATCCTTGTGTGGTGTTTTTTCCATTTCTCAATCAATATCAGCCTTATTCTTTCCCACATACGGAGCTAAATATTTTTGCTCAATTCAAAGCCACCTCTCCAACTAGGATTAATTGGGATGAGCAGCTTAGAATCTAAGCACACCTACAATTAAACATACTTTAGGCTTACAGGGGTAACCTCCAACTAAAACCCTCCGATGCTTAAGTCAGTATTGAGTTTGAGAAAGGATGAGAGGTGAATAAGAAAGAGTTCTAAAAGATAGAAAAGTGCATTTACTTATTTTGTGTAGCATCTTGGGGTATTTATAATGTATAAAGCACATGTCAAGCACATGGCCTTGAACATATGTCACTATGTGGAGCTAGCTTCCATACGACTGATGTGGCCGAATCAATTGCCATTAAGATTGGATCGACCCAAACCATATGAACGAACCGGGTTGAAATACAAATGGAAAGTATGCAAATCCCCATCCTGTTTGGTAAATAAGATGGTATCATAAGGGCAAAATAAACCAATTACACTTATATCCATGTGTGTGGGAGAGAGAGATGAGATTGAATGGGTTAAATTTCAACATGTCCAATTCCACACCCAATTTTGTGGGATATTATATGGCATATTTAATTAATGAAAGATGATATTCGTCTTTCCAAAAATGATATTTGCAGTTCATTTTAAAAAAATTTGTAACAAATTTACTATATTATTATCCTTTATAAGAGAAAATATTTGAATTTTGGTACCACTCAGGTATCTAAAATTATGGACTAAATAACCATTAGTTTTGAGGAGATCATTTATGCATATCTTTTACGTCAAACATGCAATTTTGCTCCGTAATTAAGGGGGTAGTGCTTGCATCCTTTAAAAACAATAATTGGCAATTTAAATATATTAATATTTAATTTTCACAATTTCAAGAGAAATTGTGCCAAAATTTTGAATCTCATTGGAAAAAGTCACGAGACTAGCACGTGTTTTAAGAAGATTTTTTAATTTTGGCTAAAAAATTAGTGTGTACCCATATGAGAGTACCAAAATTATTACTTCTAATAAATTTATAGGACTAAAACTATCATTTCCGCCACAAAAACTCCAAACCTAATCGGTATGTACATGTGCTTTAGTTAAAGGCTCAGCCACACATGTATAAATTACATATACTAAAAAAAACCTACTTTTCCTCTAATCCCAAAATTTTCGAAGTAAAATTTTTAGTTTAATTTAATATTAAATTACCATTTTTTATTTATTGTTCTTTTATTTTTAAATTATTTTTGGGAGGTGAACTGCTAAAATTATAAAATTTAATGGATGAAGTGTCATTTACTACATTTATTAAATACAACAACTAGCTATATATCAAGAAACTTGCTAATAAATCTAGTACTCCTCTGTCTCAATTTTATAACTCCTATTTTCTTTTTTCTTTAGGGATATCAAAAAAAAATATTTCATTTCATAAATAATAACTTCTCTTTCTTCAAAATTGCCCTCTCGTTTAATTAAAAAAGTGACAATACTAAGTTTCAACCACTATTCGTGACGTTAATAACATAAAAGATTAATTGTGTAAAGACACAAAAATGATCACTTTTTCAACTTTTATCTAATGTTTGATGTCGATCAAATGTGAGCTATGTTATTGGAATAGGGGACTAGTAAATTAGGCTAACACCTATACTATAGTGGAATTTGAGTCCAAAACTTTATATATTTTGCAATGTGACTTAGGTCCTATATTCATTGCCATATAGATATTTTACCAAACATAAATTTTACTCTGTTATTTACAGTTTAAATTGAGGTAGTTATTTAATATGCTATAAAAGTTAGGCAAAGTAGAAGACTTGAGTTCGATTTTTTCTACAATTCAATTAGAAAAATCTTTTTATTTGCTTCCCCTCATTACAATTAAGCTTGCACGTAAGTGACTTATTAGACGCATAAAATATCTATTGTTTCTACTCTTTTAAACTTAAAAATTCAATATGAGGTATTCATTCAATCACTAAATTACATGTAGTATCAATATTAATTATTTAAGCTTCATTTGTTGGTGTTTTTTTAGTATTTCATTATGAGGAGATTCTTTTGGACAATTAGTTCTAATGGTTGTACATGTTTAATATATATATATATATATATATATTAAAAGCTAGAAATATTAGTGTTCGTGCATTTGAATTGCATACATATTTAAGATAATTTGGAATCCTATTGTGATAAGGATGATGGTTATTTTTTTACCTCTCCTAATTGGATTCCAACTATGATAGGGATGGAGATATATCTTTTAAATAAAATTATCTCTTCCAACTAACGGATATCACAAACAACGAGATACTACGTTCTCTCTCAAAAATTGAATACACTCTCCCTCCTCTCTTTCTCTCTATGTCTCTCTTGGAGTATCACCAAAATTAGTTCTCCACTGGTTTAAAGTGTGTGAAAATACAATGAATACTCTAGTAGTATTCATTGGAGCAAAAAGGAGTCTAGTGTAATTTCATTCGAAGCATTCGGGGGGGCTTGTAGGCGAGTTACGAATTCGGGTTGAATAGATTAATCTTCCATTGTCATAGAAATTTTACCAATTGTCATAGATTAATCTTCCATTGTCATAGAAATTTGGATTAGAGTTCAGCCCAGTATTGACTTATTTTACCAATTGGGTTTTATCTCTTGAGCCCAAATTTATTTTGGGCTGAAATTTGATATGTTATACACAAGAGGTAAATAAACAAGTTTGCTGAAGACAAGATGGTGTAAAAATATGTCAAAATGGTAAAAACATATTCTGCAAGTGGCTGCTACTGTTAAAGGATGGCTCTTGGACATGACTCGGTGGTTATTTTTCTGTAAAGAAAACTACTGTAAAAATCTTGCAATGTGGATTTTATTGATCAACTTTTTTCAAAGACACTTACACTTTTTGCAAAAGTTGTGAAAATTGTCAAAAGTTAGGGTCCCTTTCAAAGAGAAATAAGATGTCAAATTAGGAAGTTCTTATGCTCTTCCTCTAATCATCACTTGGATCTTCAACATATGGGGGTTGAGTATTAGAATTTTTACTTTTGGTCTGTCGAGGCGAACGACTGATAGTGCACCACTAGAAAAATGATTAAGGCATTAGACTTCCTAGTACCATTGTCAAATCAGCTTGTTTCCCTTATGATGTGTCAAGAAAACATCCCCCTAGTAAACCACTTTGAGCCTTTCAATAAATAAATATTTTTTTTGTAACCATATCTTTTTACCTAGTCTAAATACACTATTATCCAACCCTTGTTCTAAAAATAATTGGAGTTTAAGAGACATTCAATTGACAGCTTGAACATACAAAAGAAATTCAGGTTGGAATAGAAGATAAGTGTGGGGGAGTTTTTCTTTAAAAAAAAAAAACAATAATAAAAAAATAAAAAAAAATATTGCACTCGCAGGGATCCAAGTGTCTCCCCTCTATCAAGTCCACGATACGAAAGAGCAACACCAATCAAAAGGATTCACTAGTATCCTTTTAATTGTTTACTAATCTAGAAGTGGAGTATATTTTCAAGAACAATAAAGATTGATTCTTTAAGTTCTTGAAACAATAATATGAAGAGAATAACAAGAAACTGATTTTCTTTTTCTTTCTTTCTTTTCTTGGAGAGTAAAAATAGAAAACTTTAAACAAAATATTTTTTGCTCAATTTTTTTTGAATTTATTATGTAATTTTCATCCCTCATATATATAAGACTGAAAATTTTAATCATTTTCCAACTCTTGGAAAGTTTTTCAATTTTGAACTACTTCAAAACCTTATCTTGGAAGGATTCCAAATCTTCCAAGAACTCTTCTCTTTTCTCTCTCCTATTATATGTGGACTAATTTGAGACTACATTAATCATCAAAATTGTCTACATACATTGTTGATATTAATTTGAACTCTTCAAATAATATCAATATAGATATATATCATATATATATATATATACTAAAATTATATTAAATCTTAGTGGCCTATTTTATCCCATAAAATTGGTCACTATATTTATTTATCTATAAATATATTAATTAAATAAATTATATTTATTTAATTTATTCTCTTCATACTTTAGTGGGCTTGTTAAGTGATCCACATTTATTTTGGGCTTAGACTCAAAAATCCCCAAATCAATTCAATTGATTCAATCCCAATTTAATCAATCCAATTGATTAATTTAATTTACTCCAATTGGGCTTCCTAATCAAATTAGGTCCAATTAAATAATTCAATTACTTAATTGAATAATTTAATTTAACCATTAAATTAAATAGAACCCTTAATTAATTACTTGATCAGTATTAATTAATTAATTTCCAACCATTGGATAAAATCTAAAATTAGAAATGTTACTTTCCATAAAGATGTGTGACCCTCTTAGGTTCACTACTAAGCTAGTAGTGGGTTTGCAATATTTGCAACTTATGAATAATAATTATTGCAATTAATTAATTCAATTAATTAATCCGCTTGGAATCAACTCCTTAATTCCAAGAACCTCACTATCCATGAAAACACCTAACAAGTAATCATGGAAAACTAGTCTTTGGTGAAATAGCGAGTAAACCTATTTCAGTTATGAGTACCATATACATACGGTCCTTTTGACAGCTAATCTCCTGATTGAATTTAAGGCATGGATTATAAGTCGAAACCCTAAATAATTCAATAACTGTGATCTCATTTCAAGTTCCAATGATTCTTGATGAATCACAATTCATACTGCCTTGGCCAAGGTCTTTGAATCACGAACTATGAAAACATATGAGATTCTCTTGTTTAAAAAGACAAGTGTCGAATTCTATGTTGGCCACTGACAAACCTCCATGCACACCAGTGCAACACCCAACATACCCCCTTTATGATTGTCAAGCAATCAAAAGATATATCAAAGTGCTGCAGGATGCATACAAGGCTACCATCGTGCCTCAAGTCTGAGGACTAGTCGTGTACTATCGCAACACAGAAATTCTTATTTCGATGGGCAAAGCCTCCAACTAAGAATTTCTTGTGGGGCCATATTCGGTGTACTTGTTCCCTAACAAGCACCCACATACATGCACTTACGTCTCTACGCTAATGCCAATGGAATGTGACATCCTCGTCTCATGAGCATGCATTATATGTACGAGTCTTACTGAGCTATTTGATGTCCCATCTCAAAAAGCTCTCGACTCGGAACTTATTTAAGACCAAAGCTTTAGAGACATGTTCCATGATCGCCATCATATGCGCGACCATGCCCCGTAGCTAAATTTGGTCTAAGGACTTTATATAATGTGCAGAAATAAAAAATGCAAGACATAAGATAAAGAAAATACCTTTTTATTAATATGATTTCTAATAAGATTATCTTTACAAAAGCAAAAGAGTATAATACACCCAATTTAATTGGGGCATTGGGCATCCTACTCTAACATATTCATCATTATTTGTAAATTCATTAAATTTTGGATAAAGTCCCTAAATTATATTGCTATAGGAGATGGTCATGCATATGATAAGATCATAAAATTTATCTCTATAGTTTTGGTCTTAAATTATTTCAAGTCACAGAATCATTGAGATGGGACATTAAGTATTAGGATAGAATTGCAGGCTCTAGAGGATGATGTCTTGTTTCATTAATTTTGATGTAGAGACACTAGTGCACATGTATACGGGTGTTTGTTGGACAAAATATTTACTGAACAAACTATTAAAAAATTCCTAATTAAAAAATATTAATTACTGAATATGGAATTTCTTCATTATGATAATGCAAGATTAGTCCTCAAATTTGAGGTACTATATTAACATTGTGCTTGATTAATTATATTTTGATTTATGCAACTTAATTAGTATGAAGGTTTATGAGTGGCCAACAAAAAATTCATTTGTTAGGTTTGCATAGACGTGGAGATACGTGCCACAAAAAAAATTAAAATTTTTAAAACACATAATCATGACATTCATAATTTAAAATCTGTGTATCTGTTGTTAATACTACGTAATTTAATTCTTGTGTGGGAAGGTTGGATTTTTACATACAAGCGGCTGACTGAGCATAGAGTACAATAACACGATCTGAATCGTTCTCTACCTCCCACTATAAAATTTGTGATTTCTTGAATTTCTATAAAATTGAAACTCTTAGATTAAAATTGTTCGCATTAGAGCTCTAATTATTTCTCCTCTAAGTATATCCATACCTTAAATGACCATTTATAATTAAACCTGTGGTAGTAGGTTTATAGGTTTAGGATGTTGGAACAATGAGACAAAACTCTTTTGTGTCTAGATATAAAATTTGAATTCCTAAATCAAATAGGGCTAAATTAAGAACACAAAATCAATACTATGAGGCAGTGGGAGTGGACGAATTTTTGGGGTGGGTTTGCACACATTGTGGGGGCTGATTTTTGGGGAGGAAAATCTCAAAATTTTCAATAAAAAACTGCTCTCTAAAGTGTGTATAAACAATGTATATGGGGCCCCAGTTTAGGCCTCTTTTATAAGGCCCGAGTCCCATCCTCACAGGACTCTATCCCTAGTTTATTTGCACCTATTTTAGGGTAGTGTTTTTATGTTTTAAGGAGACTTAAAATTGCCTTTAGGATTAGATATTCCATTCAATTCCTATTCAACCATGATTCATTATGCCCATACCTATTGAAACTAGACCTATAATTAATTAGGTCTATTTAGTTGATCTAATCAATTAACTTAATTAATTCATCATATAGATAAATTAAAGGCTCACTTATTAATTGATCCAATCAATTAACTAATTATTTCAAATAAGATTCCCTAATCTCATTAGGTCTTGATCCCATCAATTAATTAAATTAATAGAACACTTGAATTAATTAAATCATAATAAATTAATCAATCACATTTATCGACTTAGTCCAATAATTAAATTATTTCTCTTAGCAAGAAATGGACTTGTTCAAGTTAGGGTGTGACCTCTTTGGTTCATCAATAAATTAGTAGTAGGCTCATAATTCTTGTAACTTAATTGAATAACTAAAATTAACCCAATTAATTAAAGTTGTAGAATTAACCCCTTAATTCTAATAAACCACCAATCATAGTTAGTGTCTAATGAGCACTTTATAAATACCTAGATATACGTGAAGTAGCGAGCCTCTCTAATTACGAGTACCATGCAAGTACAGTCCTTTTGTCAATTAATCTTCCGATTGGGCCTTGGGTATAAATGATTAGTCGAAAGTTAAATAACCTAATAACTATATGTCTATTTCTATTTACTTGACTCAACGATGAAATTAAAAAATACTTATAACTTTCATACATAAATAAATTGTACCCAAAATATTCTTCTTATGATTATACTGTCAACGGATGATAAATCAAAGTATAACCAATTAGCACAAGATTGCCATGATATTGAAAATTTAGGAACTAATTCATACACTACCATAATATAAAAATTACATATTCGATAATATTACATTTTCAATTAGAAATTTTTGAGTGGGGTTGTTTGGTGTACTGGTTTTCTAACAAGCACCCACATATATATGCCAGTGTCCCTACATCGATATCCATGAAATGAGACATCTTTCTTTTGAGCATGCATTATATGTTCCAAGTCTTGCTAAACATTGATGTCCTGTCTTAATAATTCTCGGCTTGGAATGATTTAAGAGCAAAGCCATAGCACATTTCACAATCTCCATTATAAATGCGATCATGTGGCATAGGTATGTATTATCTAGGAAAATTCATCTGAATTTAAATAAATCAAATAAAGAAGAAGAAATGTCAAATTTCTTTATATGGATTGAAAATAATATTTTTTTTACAAGAGAATAAAATGGTCAATCTATTGGCTTGTCGGACACTACCTTAACAATCTTCTACTTGTCCCAGAGCCAATTGCCCTTCTATCTAAGACCTATTTTCTCAAGATATCTTTCAAATACCTTTTACACTAGGAGTTTAGTTAGTAGGTCTACTGAATTTTCTATCAATACAACTTTCTTCAATTTGACTCACCTCTACCAATGATCTCTTGGATCAAGTAGTATCGCTTCAATATGTCCTTGACTATTTGATGAGATCTTGCCTCATTTGTTTGCACAATTGCATTGTTTTTATCATAATACACAAGAACTGAATCAATAATGCAAGAAATTAGAACCTGACTATTGGATAAAGTTTTGCATCCAAACAACCTTCTTTACAGCATCACATACCACAAAGTATTCAGCCTCAGTAGTGGAATTCCCGATCGTCACTTGCTTAGAACTTGTCTAGCTAATTACACCATATTTAAGTTGATTACAAACCCAAACATAGATTTTGAGTCATTTACATCAGATTCAAAAACAAAACTAGTTAATCATTCTAGTTTTAATTCTCAATAAGACACTCTATGTCATTCGTTTGTACTTTAAGATCGACTTCATGTCTTTTTAGTGCTCTACCCTTGGGATAGACTAATATCTACTCGTCACACTCAGAGCATACGCAACAACAAGCCTCATAAATAGCATTTAATATATTATGTTTCTGTTTGTGAAATATTTTTCAAACCGCAAGTACACGGTGTCAAGTTTTAATACAATGATGAGTTGAGTATCATATCTACAGGGATTGTAATAAAAAATTACATTAAGTAGCGTAGTTCAAATAGTCCTAATTTTATTTGGAAGATCAAATGATGATTGGAAAATAAAGTAAAGTAAGATAAAAATGCAAATACAAGAGTGGAGTTTTTAGAAATAATATAACAAACACTTTATGAGTAAGATATTCTAGAGGAATGACTCACCTAATTATCACATATGTTCTTCCTTCCAAAATATACCAATTCAAGTTAACAACATATGTAAGTTAAGAATTCCTAAGCTCATCAATTCCCTCTCTCGAGTGTCGAATTGACTATGAGTTCTAACATGAATTTTAATACCTCTATAAAAACTCAAGAATAAAACTCTACAAAAGTTCAATAAATCCTTCTTCAAAATTTTAAAGGTTTCACAAGCTTCTCAACTCTATGATTCCTAGGTTATGTTATCCCTATGATCATGTATAATCTTTTCTCTCTCGAGTGTCGAATCTCATACGCCAAATAATCTCAATTAGTGGCCAATTAATCAAGATGAAATACTAAACAAGATAACACAGACAAGAAGAATAACTTGAACTAATATTATTTAGAATTCAAAATATAAGATCAAATAAGGTTACATCATTCTCTAGAAAGAAAAGTTTAGTTCACCATGGATAAATACAACTTCAAGAAATAAATAAGAAAGAACATGGAAATAGTTCACTAATTTGTGAAGTGGAAGGAATGGTTGGAGCTCTCCTTATCTCCAAGAATGGTTGCCTTTGGTTCCAAGAACCAATCCTCCTCTCCCCCTCCCCCCCTGGTTGATGTTGATTTTCTCCTTTTAAACTTCTCCTCAATGATTCTTTCCCCAAGAGTCTTCCAAAAGAAACCCTGAAATCCTTCTACTTTTCTTGAATTTTCTTCAAAAAACACCTGAAATTATTCCCCTTTTCTTGGCTTTTCTCCTTTTTCTATCCACCAATTTAGTGTATCCACTAGCGCATCACATGGATAATGATGTATAAGTGTATCTAATTGTATATCTCATAAAAAAGCCAAAATTCATGATCCATTGCCACTTGTCGCAAAGAAAATACATCAGTATCTTTTTGGTTAGCAGGATGGTGCCTAGGCGCCCTGTTTTGGCACCTAGGCACCTTGCATTCTGTTTTGGCAGCCTCAGATGGTGCTTAGGCACCCTGTTTTGGTGTCTAGGTGCTATTACTGCTGTTTTTCCCTCCTTTCCCTCAGTACTTTTACACTATTTAGCCTCTTACAACTGATTTTTTACCTCTTTCAATGACGAATTGGCTTTTGATATCTTCTAATAAATTGTAGCTCTATGTCTTCGATTTCTATATGAACTTGAATAAACTAAATATGACATCTATGGCAGAGTTATGCCTAAAAAACTAAGATGTGTCATCCTAGAAAATTACAGCTCGGTGCTGGCTATTAAAATCAATAGAATTGGATTTGATGGTAAACATAAAAGTTATAGATATACCTCTTAGATTTCCATTGGTTTAAGAATCAAGTCAAAAGTATATTTGAGTAGAGAGGTATGATTAAAATACAAAAATTGTCATTAGTCGCACCACAATTCAGATTCTTCAGCATTTCAACCAAGTTTTTGGTTTCTTTCCATTTTCTTCTCCTTTTGTCATTACCTACAAGATCTCAAACTAAATGCATAAAAGGTAACAAAAACACTTGAAAACAAACAAATGTTAATCAAAAGGTATGTGAATTATTGGTATAAAACCAACTTATTAGTTTCCAATCATGGATATATAAGGTATGTGAGTCATTCTTTCTTTATCCTCTATTATCTTTGGGGACATAAACTTTGAAAGAAAAATTCCATGGTTCATTGGAAATAATCCTCTCTTAGATCCTTCTATTATAATCTCTTTAGCATTTTATATATGTACATGTATTATAAAGTTTTAGCGTCCTTTTGGATCTATCTCTTAAGATCTTGATTAGACATAGCAATAGGGTGGGTTTGGCTAAATTTAAGACTCGCCCTGATGAGCAAACTAGAGACCAACCCTACTCCACATTTTCCCAAACCTAAAACTTGCCCCCTGATCTTTAACAAATAGGGCTAATAAAAAAACCAACCAAACTTATTTGTTGAGAATAACAGGTGGTGGAAGATGGGTTATTAGTTTGGGATGGTAGTGGGCTAAAGGTGAAATTTGGAAAGTGAAAGGTAAAAATAGAATAAACTGAAGACAACTGTATATAGGTTAAAACATGATGAAATCTAAGATATGTTGGTTGGGTTGAAGGTGTTAATGGCTTCGGTTGCTAATGTAGTTGGCGACTAGATATGAGCAAGCTGATGGAGTAGGTGGTGCTGGAGGAGAGAGGATAGTTGAGATGGTTGAAAACTATGTTCAAAGATAAGAGAATATAAATAAAATGATAGAAAAGTGGAAGGAAAAAGAGAAGATATCAAACATGGTTCAAAAGAAAGAAAAGAAAGAAAAAAAGAAAAAGGACAAAAGAAAAAAAGAAAAGTAGAAAAGGGACATGAAAGAGGTAAAACGAAGTAATAATTTTGGTATATATATTTATAAAATAGGGCGAGTCTAGCAAAACTCATAACCCACCCAAACCCAATCGATCCAAAATAATTTGACCTATTTCTCGACTCATACCCTAATTATTGCACAACAACCTACCTTTCCAGGTGGGTTTAGGGCAAACCTGAACCCCATTGCCATTTCTAATCTTGATTCCTATTACATAGGATGCCTATTACGTAGCAAGCAAGATCATTATGTATTTCAGCAATACCACTAGTGAAAAGGTTTTCTTATGGTGTGCACATTACCTTTGAGTCCACCCCAAGCTTTCTCTTATAAATCCACTTGCACCTATTGGGTACAATACCCTCTAATGGGTCCACCAAGGTCCATACCTTATTGGAGTACATGGAGTTCATCTCGGATTGCATGGTATCTTGCGGTACCTCTCAAGCAACCTTGAGATCCTCTTGCATCTCTTTGGAGATTGTGTATTAGAATTTTAAGTAATCAATTGTGGAACCACATATTCTTCTAAGACAATTTGTGGTTCTTGATTTTTTTCTAGTTCTACGACTTAGCCATTTCAATCTAATTAAAACCCCTTCTCCAAGAAGTTGGTGTTCTTAAAAAAAACACCTTTTATTTTGCTGGGTTGTAGAAATAGTATGCAATAGATTCATTCGAATATTCCATAAATTTACAAAAGATTGATCTTGCATCTAACTTTTCACCCATTGGAAAAGTAGGACAACCCTATACTCAAAGGTATTTATATGATGATGTTATGATACACTACATCTCATATGGTGTTTTGAACATCAAATTTAAAGACACTCTATTGAGTAAGTATTTCATCAATTCTAGGGCATATCTCAAAATGAATGAGAATGTCCAATGAAACTCTTCATGGATTGAACCACGTTACCCTTCATTTAGTTATCCCATTTAATTGAGTCATGCTAAGAGTCCAATGTGAGAGAATTCTATTATATTTTAGATCATCAAGGAATTCACCACCATAGTATTCGCCACCTTGAGCGAATTAAAGGATCTTACTACTTTGGTTAGTTTAATTTTCTACTTCATGTCTAAATTTTTGAACTTTTCAAATGCCTTAGACTTATATCTCAATAGATACACATACCATACCTACAAAAATCATTGGTCAAGGCAATCAAGTAAGAAAAATTCCCTCTTGCACTAATATTTATGGTCCACATACATCTATATAGATCAAATCCAATAGATTAATGGCTCATTCCACTTATCCCACAATGAGATTTGGTCATTTTTCCCTTAAGATAAGATTCACAAGATTGCATATTTGCGAGTTTCTAAGATCAAAAATTGTGCAAGCACCATCTTGTGAATTCTTTCTTTAGACGTATGTCCTAATCTTATGTGCCATAAGTATGTTATTTTGATTATCTAATTTTCTTTTGTTTGAGTTTTGGGGTTGAATAATATATAAATCATTCCCCAAAATACAAAAATAATTAAAGAATAACCTTTAAAACTAGTATAATTTCTATTTTTAAAATTGAAACCCAAAACCCTTTCTATCCAAAATGGGGATAAAGATAAAGTTTTGTTTTAATTCAAGTATGTAAAGGTAATTATTTAAAACTATTTTACTTTCAGCAGAATTGTCAATCTACGTATTTTAAATCAAGCTCGTCTACCAACCTCACTTTGATTGAACCACAAAAATGCCCATAATCTGTATATCCATTTATCAAAATAAACCATAAATATGCCTTATCTCATGGTGATAGGAAGCTACTAGAGTTACACACCTCAAATCTTTAGAGTTTTATGTTGATGCTCTAAGGAAAGATATAAAGAAAAAATTGTATAGAGAATAATATGGAGAGAGTGTTTATTCTAATATATATGATTTCCACTTAAATTGAAAAATTAAAAGTTCATATCAAACATGAATGTCAATTGCGTGATAGGTCCAAAACCCAACCCAATTTCAAACATAATAAAAAACTTCCACATAACTCCTAAAAAATGAAATATAAAGTGCCATTAAGCAGTTTATTGGAAATAACAATTGAAACTATCGATAAAGTTGATGCCCTTCATCCCCTAAGGCTTCCATAAAGTTATTTGGGTAGCAGCTGCACACTTAACTGTTTATAATCTCAATAGATTTCCAACAAAAGCTATGAAGAATAAAACTCCTTTTAAAGCTTAGATTGGAGAAAAGCCCACAATAAGTTGCTTGAAATTTTTTGGTTGCATTTGTTATTTTCATTATTCAGCTGCAAAGAGAGCAAAGTTTGATGAAAAAAAATGAGTGATTCATCTTTATTGGTCATTACCCTAATACTAAAGGCTATTGCCTTTACAATATGAATACAACAAATCAATTATAAGTAGAGATGTTATTCTTTATGAAAGTGCAGCATAGGATTGGAACTAAAAGAAAGTGCATAATGTTCCTTCCATCAAGCACCAACAAGTGGCCATGAAGAGAATGATGAGCAAAACATTTCATCACCTTTTACTCCTAGAGAAGGAATTTCAAGTACAAATGAAGACGTTTATGTTAGAGTAGTGGCTGACGTGCCAGTCAGATTGGGCGTCTTTTATACTCTTATATCTATAAAAACAATCTTTTTCAAATCATATTAGTAAAATAGTTAAAAAAAATTATTTTTAATTGAATATAGTAATTAGATAAAGTTCTTAAACCAAACTTAGCTACAGGACAAGGTTACACATTTGATGGTGATCATGGAATATATATTTATTGCTTTGATCTTAAATTAGTTTTGAGTCGAGGGCTTTTTGAGATAAGACATCGAATAGCCCAATAAACTCACACATACAATATATGCTCGCATAAGGAGAATGTCTCGCTCCATAGATATTGGTATAGTGACGCTAGTGCATGTATAAGGGTGCCTGTTAGGGAACAAGTACACTGAACAGGCCCACTGAAAATTCTTAATTGGAAACTTGCTTGTCGAAATAAGAATTTTCATATTATGATAGTACATGATTAATCCTTAGACTTAAGGCACCATGGTAGCCTTGTACATTTTATATTTTACTTTGATGTATTTTCTGATTGTCTGATAATTATAAAAGGGGTATGTTGGATGTTGCATTGATACATATAGAGGTTAATGAATGGCCAACAAAGGATCCATCACTTATCTGGTAGAATAAATGAATCTCCTATATTTTCATAGTTCATAACTCAAAAGTCCTTGACCAATGCGGGATGAATGTTAGATAGGGGTTTTCTAACAATTCGTCATAAGTCATTGAAACTTGAAATAAAATTATAGTTATTAAGAAATTAGGGTTTCGACTATTAATCTATGCTCTAGACTCAGTAGGGAGATTAGTTGATAGAAGGATCTTATGTGTATTGTACTTGTAATTGAAATAGGTTCATTTGCTATTTCACCTAAGTTTAAGTAGTCATGATACACTTGCAAGTGTTTCCCATGACTTATGAGATTATTGAAATTAAGGAGTTAATTTTGAGTGGATTAAATAATTAGATTAATTAATCAGAATAATTATTATTCATAAGTTGTAAGTATTGCAAACCCATTGCTAGCTTAGTTGTAAACTTAAAGGGTCTCACACAATTTCAGATGTAATATTTATAACTTAGGAATTGATCCAAGGAGTTAGATCTATTTAATTAATAAAAATTAATTAATTGGGGCTTAAATTAATTTAATAAGTTGAATTAATTATTTAATTGGACCAAATAAGATTAGGGAGCCCAATTGGAGTGAAATAATTATTTGATTGGATCAAACTAATTGTATAGTCTATAAATTAATTTAATTATTAAATTAATTTATTCAATTAAATAATTACACTATTTATTGGGCTTAATTTTATTAGGTAGGCTAGATGCAATTAATTAATTGAATTTTAGCTAAAATAATTAATTGAATTATTTGTGGGATTTTTTTTAAAGTCCAAGTCCAATTCAAAGAGGCCCATTAAGAAAGGGCCATGAAGGTTGTTGAAAAAGGATGGAAACTCAAGAGTTTAAAATTCTTGAAAAATCCTAAATATCTTTGGAAGATGTGAAGGGATAGAGTTGAAAGTTTTGGATAAACCAAATTAATCAAAAGAAAAGCAAAAATTCCAAGAGTGTGACTCTTGGAATTTTTTAGTCCCCTATTTATACCATGAGGGCTAAAAATTAGAGGACAATAATAGTCCTCAGATTAGAAGAAAAATTATTTTGTCTTCCATCTTTTTTCCACAAAAATTCCATCCCTTGTCAAAAATATTAATTCTTTTATCACTAGTTGATAGTTAGAAATAATATTCACTCCACAAACTAGGTTAGTAAAGAAATCAGAATTGCTAGCAGAATTTTAATTGTGTTACTGCTCAAAATGTGGACTACTTTAGAGAGAAGACGCTTGGATCCCTGTAAACCATAATTTAGAAAGGGGCTAGCAATTGATTGATTTAACCCTACGTCAACAGAAGTACATTGAAAGGTATAAATTAAAACTTTAATTATTTTATACAACCACTGAAAATTGCGAGATCATTAAAAATCACATCGGATCTGAGGTACTGTTGTAATTGTTATGGCTTGTTGTTTTAAAAATTTTAATTTTCCGCTATGCATACCTGGGATCACGCGAACCCGACAGTGGTGTCAAAGCCATGGTTTTCATAATTCCAATTGGATTCGATTTATGCCTGTGAATTTATTTGTTAAATTCTCATTGATTTATTATATTTATGATTGGGATAAAATAATTTTGTATTTAATTTAATTATTAAACAAAACATGTATGATTAAATTTGATTCAATCGGAAGTGGGAAAATACATGGCATGATAGCATGTAGCAACAAACAATGCGCTCGCGCCGGTAGCACGTTGTGTGTGCATTGCATGGTGGTGTCAAACATCCACTTCGTGTTTAATTGCAAAAAATCAAATTTTTTTTTTAATTAAAGTGTTAATTTTTTAAAAAAATCTTGAAAAAATGAGATTTTATCCCAAGTCGTGAAATTACAATTTAAATGGATGGTAAATTTACATACTTTAATAAATTCATGTGATGTTTTTATTGGTATTTATGGGATGATCATGGAGCCTTTTAGACTAATATAATTAGATTTATTTATCTTTGGGTTTTTTAAATGAGGCTTGCAAGTCCCTTGTTCTTTCCTTGTATGTACTTTACATTTTTAAAATGGGAGTAGAATAGGGTGAGGTTTTTATTTTTGTTTATGGTGGACAAGAAGAAAGACCAAGACAAATAATCAAGAGGAAACCCATGAATGTATGGGATATATTCATATAATAGAAATTAGTTTTTAATTCCATTTTATTACATTTAAATTGACTTAGACCTATTTTTTGGTTCAAATGGATCGCATAGGATTAGCCCATAATCATCTAGATTATGTATATATTAGATGCATGCGTAGGGTTTATTTAATATTTTCAAATGATATGATTGCCATCAATTAAATGCAAACACATTAAATAAACTAAGATTAAAATTGATAAGGTTTTGGTTAAAATAAATACCCCACTTGAATTAAAATCAAGTAAAGAAATTTTTTAAATTCTGATTTCAAGAAAATATGGATAAAATTGGGTTGGACCCAATAATTCATGCCTACCTTCAAAAGTAGTTAACATGACGATGCTACCTTACTTTGTCATTGGCCATGAGTCATGGAATAACTATGTAATGGAAAGCTATGATCTCAACTAAACATGGTGATGGCCATGGGATGGTCTCGTCTCTACACTGGGCATGAGTCGTGGAATATTTTGATGCTCCACCTATATAGAGGTTTGATGGGTCTTGCTTGACACTTAGTACCATATGGGCTCATAAAATTAGGGTATATGGGAAGACATAAGGTAAAATATCTTGAGGGTTGTATAGAGATGCAATTGTTAAAAGTTAACTACCTTTTATTATATTTTATAGGCTTATAAAATTGGGGCATATGACATGTTGCTTAGGCCTCAAGCCCACTAGAAAATGAGATTTTTCGAATTGCCATTAGGGGTGATGGAATTTGAATAAAATAGTGGGATATATTTATTACTAAAGACCTTGTTATAAATGAATATGATTAGAAAGAATGCTAATTTTTGGCCTCGTTTAAATTTGTAGATTGTCTATAAATGGCTAAAAATCCACTTACATCAGTTCTGAATACTAATAATTTAACTGATCCCAACTATATCGACTGGTTGAGAAACCTTCGGATTGTTATGTAATCAAAAAAGAGGGATCACATACTTGATGTGATCCCGCCGCCGACGGATGCCACTGAGGAGGAGCTTGTGGAATATCACAAGCTCATTGATAATGATCTACAAGCTCGATGCTATATGATAGCATCAATATCAAATGAGTTACAGAGGCAACAAGAGGTATATGCATTTGCGCATGATATCTATGTTCACCTACAAGAGTTGTATGGTGAACATACTAGGCAGGCAAGATATCATGTCTTGAAAGAACTCCTATATGACAGAGGACTCTTCAGTCCATGATCATGGATTGAAGATGATAGGACTAATAGAAAGGCTAGAGTCACTTTGAGTCATTATGGATAACGAACTCTATGCATTCTTTGCCTCCACCATTTGACACCTTCATTTTCAACTTTAACATGCATAAGATGAAAACTAGCCTTGATGAGTTGGTTAACATATTAAAGAGGACTGAGTCCACTGTAAAGAAATATAATTTGGTCATGCTTTTTGGATCCTCTTCCAACTCAAAGGTTGTGAAGATCAAGAAGAAAAAAGGAAGAGGAAAGCATTCTTAAAAATATGAAGTTATGAAGGCAACTGGTGGTGTCTTGATGAGTTCCAAAACCGATAACAAATGCTACTATTGCGGCAAACCTGGACATTAGAAGAGGAACTGCAAGGAGTACCTTGCGAGCCTAAAGAGTTCAGGTATATATTTTGTTGAAGTTAACTTATCAGTTAATGATGCTTCTTGAGTATTGGATATCAGTTGTGGGTCTCATCTATGCAATGATTTGCACGAGATAGAAAGAAGTAGGAAGCTAAATAAAGGAAGACAACCCTGTAGCTAGAGAATGGAGCAAAGGTTGCTGCATTAGCCATAAGAAATGTCAACTTAGCTTTAGGAAATAGAGTAGTTTTAGTTTAAAACAATTCTCTTTATGTTCCAAAGATAGTTAAGAACATTATTTCCATTCCTGATTTGGATAGAGAAAGCTTTACTTTTTTAATAAAACAAGAAAGTTGTTCCATTTTTAGATATTCAGTTTTGATTACCTCTGGCATATTAATGAATGGTTTATATTATATTACTTCCTATAACTCTTTTTTCCACATTCAATAAAATAAAAGAAAATTAAATAATCATAGTTCCCAACTCTTATGGCATGCTAGATTGGGTGGTATCTTTGAGAAAAGAATTCATAAGATGGCTAAATTACTCAATCTTTTGAAAGAGCAGGGAATGCTAACATGTTAGTCATGTCTTAAGGGGAAGATGATTATATCACCATTTGTTGGACAAGCAGAGCGAGCCAAAGATATATTAGATTTGATCTATTCAGATGTATGCAAACTACTAATTGTTAGTGCTCATGGGAATTATCACTACTTCATAATCTTTATCGATAATTATTCTATGTATGGTTGTGTCTACCTTATGAGGTATAAATCTGAAGATTTTGAAATGTTCAAAGAATTCAAATGTGAGGTGGAGAAACAAACTGGGCTAAGTATCAAGGCTCTTCGATCAGATCGAGGAGGTGAATACTTGAGCATAGAGTTTGTTGATTATCTAAAAGAGAATGGGATTCTCTCTCAATGGACCCCTCCTACTACTCAACTCAACGGAGTTACAGAGCGCATGAATCAAACCCTATTAGATATAGTTCGATTGATGATGAGTTTCACTGGACTTTCTCTTTTATTCTGGGGCTATGCTCTAGAGACGATGACATATCTATTAAAAAAAGTTCCATCAAAGTCGGTGCCCGAAACACCGTATGAGATGTGGTGTGGGAAACCACCCTTTTACAAATACCTTTGGGTATGGGGATATGCTGCTTACATAAAGCAGCAAGTGGTAGATAAATTGGATATGAGATCCAGTTTATATAAGTTTGTGGGGTATCCAAAAAAATCCATTAGCTACTACTTCTATGACCCCCCAAAATAAAAGGTGTTTGTTTCGAAAAATGCCACCTTCTTAGAGAATGAGTTTCTATAAGATAAAAATGGCGAAGTCGTGAAACTTGAAGAAATTCAAGAACCACATAGCCTCCCAACAGTTGCAGTAATGGGCCAACTAGCTAAGGCTGGGTCTTCAAAAACACAAAGGGAATCTCCCCTTGGATAGTGATCCAAGGACTCAAGGAGAGGCGATTTTTTATATCGGCTCAGGAAGTTGGCAATACGCCATGCAATCCAAGATGGACTCCTTGTACTTCAACAAGATATAGATCTTAGTAGACCCACGACATGGAATAGTTCTAATTAGCTGTAAATGAGTCTACAAGTAGAAGCTTGAAGTAAATGGAGAGGTAGAGACCTACAAAACATAGCTAGTTATAAAAGGTTATACTTAGAAGTAAGGAATTAATTATGATGAAACTTTTTCGCCAATAACGATGCTTAAATTCATCCGAATACTATTATCCATATCAGCGTATTATGACTACAAGATATGGCAAATAGATGTGAAGACCGCATTCCTTAATGAAAATATTAAGGAAGATATCTATATGAGGCATCCACAAAGTTTCATATCTAGAGGGAGTGAGCAAAAGGTTTGCAAACTCTAAAGATCCATTTATGGTCTCAAGCAAGCTTCCTGAAGCTTGAACATCCGATTTAATGAGGCAATCAAATCATTTGATTTCCACAAGAACCCAGATGAACCTTGTGTCTACAAGGTTAGTGGGAGCGCAGTGACATTTATTGTGCTATATGTTGACCACATCCTACTAACTGGGAATGATGTTGGGATGCTGAAGTTAACTAAGACTTATTTGTCTAACCAGTTCTCCATGAAGGATTTGGGAGAAGCATCCTTTATTATTGGAATAAAAATCTATAGAGATATGTCTAGAAGAAAGATCGAACTATCCTAATCCACATACATAGATAAAATACTAAAGAGGTTTAGCATGGAGGAAACTAAACGATGATTCTTGCCAATGAGTCATGGCGTTTCTCTCTCAAGGGCTATGTCTCTTAAGACTCTTGAGGAGAGAAAATAGATGACCCGCATACTTGTTATTGGGAGCATAATGTATGGAATGCTATATACGAGGCCTGATATCACATATGCTCTGAGTGTCACAAGCAGATATCAATCCAATCGAGGTGAGGAACACTGGAAAGCCATAAAGATTATCCAGAAGTACTTGAGAAGAACTAAGGATATCTTTCTTGTATACGTCTCTAGAGAATTGGAACTAGAAGGCTATATTGATTCTAGTTTTTAGTCTGATATAGATGACTCAAAGTCCATGTCCGGATATGTATTCACCATAAATGGTGGTGCAGTCAGCTGAAAGAGTTCTAAGCAGGAGAACACCGTAGATTCTACCACCGAGGTTAAATACATTATTGCATGTGATGCAACAAAAGAAGCTATTTGGATGAGGAACTTCATCCAAGAGTTGGATATAGTTCCATCTATTGTTGATCCTATATTGATATACTGTGATAAAAATAGAGCTATTAACAAAAGAGCTAAGATCTCATCAAAGATCCAAGCACATCATGAGATGATACTATCTGATCAGAGAGATCATTAGTAGAGGCGACGTTGTAGTGGATAGAGTTGCTTTGGCTAGAAAATGTAGCAGACCTACTGACCAAACCCCTAGTGCAAAAGGTATTCGGCGGACATCTTGAGAAGATGGGCTTGAAGTACGTGGGCAATTAGAACTAGAGCAAGTGGGAGAATGTTAGAGTAGTGTCCGATGAGCTAATTAGATTGGACATCTTTTATAATCTTGTATTTGTAAAAATAATCTTTTTCAAATTATATTAATAAAATAGATAAATTTCTTTATCTTTAATTGCATATAGTAATTAGATAAAGTTCTATAGCAAACTTAACTATGGGCTATGGTTACGCATTTGATAGTAATCATAGAATATGCCTTTATGGATTTGGTCTTAAATTAGTTTTGAGTTGAGGGCTTTTTGAGATAAGATATAGAATAGCCCAATAGACTAGCGCATATAATGTATGCTTGCATGATGAGGATGTCTCACTCCAAGGACATTGGCGTAGTGATGATAATGCATATATACGGGTGCTTGCTAGGGAATAAATACACTAAACAGACCTACTAGAAATTCTTAATTGAAAACTTGTTTGTTGAAATAAAAAATTTCAAGTTACGATAGTACACGATTAGTCCTTACACTTAAGGCACCATGGTAGCCTTGTGCATGTCATGTTTCATTTTGATATATCTTCTGATTGTCTAACAATCACAAAGGGAATACGTTGGATGTTGCATTCATATATGTGGAGGTGAGTGAGTGGCAAATAAAGGATCCGTCACTAATCTGGTATAACAAGTGAATTTTCTGTATTTTCATAGTTCATGACTCAAAAGTCCTTGGCTAAGGTGGGATGAATGTTAGACGATAGTTTTCTAACGGTTCATCATGAGTCATTAAGATTTGAAATGGAATCATAGTTATTGAGCAATTACGGTTTTGACTATTAATTTATACCCTATACTCAATAGGGAGATTAGTTCACAGAATAACCTTACGTGTATTGTACTCGTAATTTAAATAGGCTCATCCACTATTTCGCCTAAATCTAGGTTGTCATGATACACTTGCTAGGTGTTTCCCATGACTTGTGAGATTCTTGAAATTAAGAAGTTAATTTCAAGTGAATTAATTAATTGGAATAATTATTATTCATAAGTTGCAAATATTTCAAGCTCACTGCTAGCTTAGTTGTGAACCTAAAGGGTCACAGACAATTTGAGATGGAATATTTCTAACTTAGGAATTGATCCAAGGAGTTGGATCCAATTAATTAATGAAGATTAATTAATTAGAGCTTAAATTAATTCAATGACTTGAAATAATTATTCAATTAAATAATATAATTATTTAATTGAACATAATAAGATTAAGAAGCCCAATTGGAGTGAAATAATTATTTGATTGGATCAAATTAATTGTGTAGTTCATAAATTAATTTAATTGTTAAATTAATTTACTCAATTAAATAATTAGATTATTTATTGGGCTTAATTTGATTAGGTAGGCTAGATGGAATGAATTCAATTTGAGCTAAAATAATTAATTAGATTAACTGTGGAATTTTTTTAAAAGTCCAAGTTTAATTTAAAGAGGTCCGTTAGGAAAGGCCTATGCAAGTTGTAGAAAAATGATAGAAACTCAAGAGTTTGAAATTTTTGGGATACCCTAAATATTTTTGGAATATGTGAAGGGATAGAGTTGGAAAATTTTGGAGAAATCAAATATTTTCCAACCAATCAAAATGAGAGCAAAAATACCAAGAGTGAGACTCTTATTTTTGAGTCCCCTATTTATACCTTGAGGACCGAAAATTAGAGGACAATATTAGTCCTCAAATTTTCAGCCGTAGAGAAAAATAGAAGAAGAAAAATTATTTTGTCCTCCATCCTTTTTTCCACAAAAATTCCGTTCCTTGTCAAAAATATTAATTCTTTTATCACTAGTTGATATTTAGAATTAATATTCACTCCATAAGTAAAGAAATCAGAATTGCTAGCGAAATTCTGATTTTGTGTTCCTGCTCAGAGTGTAAACTACTTTAGAGGGAAGACGCTTGGATGTGAACTAGAATTCAAAAAGGGGCTAGCAATTGATTGCTTCAATCTTTACATCAACATGAGTGCATTGAAAGGTGTAAATAAAAAATTTAATTGTTTTATTCAATCTTTGAAATTACATCGGATCTGAGATACTACTTAATTGTTATGACATGTTATTTTTAAAATTTTTATTTTTTACTGTGTATACCCTGGGATCATGCAAACCCAACAGTTTCTTCACCAGAATCTCCTTCAAGAAAGATGAAAAGCTTGATTGAAGTTTATGACAATTGTAATTTCACGAACCTGAAAGTTATGAAGAAGTTGCAAAGGATGTGGAAGCATGCAAGGAAATAAGAAATGCATATGATTGAGAAGAACAACACTTGGGAGTTAGTGGACACACCTAAAGACACATAAATTTTTAGCTTAAAGTTTATTTACAAGTTTAAGCTCAATCAAGAAGGAGAGGTGCAAAAGTACAAAGCAATACTTGTTGCTAGAGACTTCAAGTTTCACTTAAAAGAAAGGTATATATTGACTATTTTGAAACATTTTTCTCCTACTGCAAGGATGGAGACTATTCGAAATGTGATTGCCCTTGCAACTCAAAGGAAATGGCAAATTTTTCAGCTTGATGTTAAATCGGTTTTTCTCAATGGAAATCTTGATGAGGAAATATATGTTGAACAACCTCAAGGATTTTAGGTGAAAGTGGGAGAACACAAGGTTTACAAGCTAAAAAAATCTTTTTATGGGCTTAAACAAGACCCAAGCCGGGTACAATGAAATTGACGCTTACTTCATTCAAAATGGTTTTGGAAGAAGTAAAAGTGAATCTACTTTGTTGTGAAGAAGAAAGGCGATAATATTCTAATTATTTTTACCTATGTGGATGGTCTCATTTTTACTAGAAATAATCTAGGTATGTGCAAAAGTTTAGGCATGAGATGATAAAGACCTAGCTATAAGTGATCTTGGGCTACTTCATTATTTCTTAGGCATGAAAGAAAGGATTTTCCTTTCTCATTAGAAATATGCTAAAGGCATTCACTACAAGAAAAATGTATTTTAGCGATGAAAATTTTCATTGCTAACAACCACGTTTTCGTCACTGAAATATATTAGCGACAAAAAAATTTCGTCGCTAAAGTCGCTACAATAAGACCGTCATAAAAATTTTTGGTGATGAAAATTCGGTTAACGTCGCAAAGTTTAGCGATGACTATTTTCGTCGCAAATTCGTCGCTAAATATTCACTTAGCGACAAAATCTGGAAGAACTTTCGTTGCTAAAATATATAAAAAAATTAAATATTTAAGATTTAGCAACAAAATGTGAGTCGTCGCTAAACTTAACGACGAAAAACCACAATCCGTCGCTAAATTAATAATATTTTTAAAAAAATACAAAATAGATTTTAGCGATGAAATATCAAATTTCGTAGCTAAACTTTGCGACGAATATAACAATTCGTCACTAAATTAATAAGATTTTCAAAAAAAAATTCAAAAAAATTTAGCAGGGAATGTTGAAAATTCATCGCTAAGTTAATGAAATATTTAAAAAATAGAAAAACCTTAGCGATGAATTATGGAAAATCGTTGCTAAAATTAGAATTTTTTTTCAAATATTTTGTTCATTTTGATTTTTTATCCTGTTTTAAACAACAAATCCACAACATATTTATCACAATCATTCACAAATATTCAACAACCCCCACAACATATCAAACAACCATTCACAAGACATTTATCATTCCAACAATCTAAAGAAAGTCTAAAACACATTTCATTAAAAAACTCATCATATATTAAAGAAAGCATCATATAAACAAATCATACAAATGAATCATTAAACAAAGCACTCTAAAAGTCAACATTAAAAGTAAAATATCTTCATATACAAATTAGACAGAAGTCTAATACACCTAAATGTGAATCAAAATAAGAATCTTCATCTCTCGATCTAGCCATAACTGCAGAATAACAAACCAAAGATGTAATTAGAAATAAATCAACACCATATATTAAACATAATTGTATATATCAAAACAACAGCAACGACTTATATGAATAACATTGACATAACAATTAATCCATTAAGAAAAATTATGAAATATTTACACAAAACTAAGTCTGAGGCGGTGGAGGCCGAGGTGGAGCTGAGGAGGATGACTGCTGCTGGCTCAGCGACTGTATCGCTTGCGATGCACTAGGAGACACCTTATCAAGATACTGTAGAATAATGGCTTGTTGTGACTCCATGAGATGAAGTTCGTATTTACAAACAAATAGCTCAGTCCTAGTGTTTGCTAGCTCGGTCCTCGTATCTGCTAGCTTGGTCCTCGTGTCTGTTAGCTCATCTTGTGTCATATGAAGCTGATCTCTAAGTGTTGTATTGGTTGGTCTAGATAATGTAGCATCAGAAGTAGTCGACCTGAGAGGTCTGGGCCCATTTCCAAGCCCATACACGTACCCCGAACGGGTACCGAGGACCTGATCACACACTTTATCTGCAATATGTACGTCGTCTAAGGCATGAGCATCATCCCCGGTATCAGTGTGAGCCTGTAACTGTTGGTGCTCCTATCGAAGTCACACCATCTCATCCTAAAATTAATAAATGTCAATATATATATTTAGTTTTAAATAAATTAAAAAGAAATATTTAAATGAATTGATTACTTACATATGCGCTCTGAGCTCTATCTCCTACCCAACCCTTCGTAGTGCTGTAATGAGTTTCATTAAAAATGATAATCCGATCTTTTCTACTAGTTCCATCGGTCTAGAGATAACATATGTCATATGTTACTCAATGAATAAAGTAATTATTTAAATGAAACTTAAGATTTTATATACTTACACCATCGTAACTTATACTATAGAAAGGACTTTGAACCTCTTCGATGATTATAAGGCAACTTTGCTCGATTTGTAGAGTTCATCGCTGATCGTTTCTGCAAAAAAAAAAGTTAAAGCAGTAAACATCATAAGATTAAATTAATAAATACAAGATTTCATTAAATAAATTAGCTAAAACTTATAATTAAATTTACCTTAAACTCCTCTGACTCGAATAATGTGCACATATACTCCCAATCCGCCTGAGTCTCATAGAAATCAGGAGGCATATGTTTCAATCGTTCCTCCCTAGGTAGGGCTATGAGACTTTTGTAGTGTTTGTGCATCTTCTAGCGGTTGTCTCTGTATCGAGCACTCATCAGTCTATCGGTCTCTTTCTTAACTGACTCTGGTCTTATGCTAAAGTCTACAGTAAACATAACCTACAAAAAAATATATGTTATCATTTAATATATCAAAGAGAAAGTAAACCGAAAAAAAAGATAGTTAATTATACTAACCGACAACATATCAAATATGGGCCTCTTCTGCTCCTCTGTAATGTGCAATCAGCAACTTGTAATGGTACAAACTTCTTCACTGCTACACCGAGCTCTGTCATAAAGGAGGATGCATGCTGCCCTGTAGAATAGCCATCAGATTTGCGAAATGTGATTGGTATCCTCCCCATCTCCTCTATATAACGTCTTAGTTTGTCACCATGTGCGACTCTCGTATCTCAATGCTGCCTCTACGTAGAAGCTGCAATAGTAAAAAATGTGTTAGATTAATGTTCAATATAATTATTAAATAATGATAATATTAAACAAGTTAAAAAACAAAACAAACCATCGGATGTACCCTCCTCCATCGGAATGTCAAAAGTAGCTCGATCAATAACGGGTTGATCCTCAATCCTTTTAGGAGACATACCTATAAAAAACAAACATATGGTTAAACAGATAATATAAATAAGATTATTCATAAACTTTACTAACAAATTAGGAATAATATTAATCTATTTAAAATTCTTACTGTAAGCAGAACTCAAAGGAGTTACTATAGTAGAGAGTGACTAGAAGGTGCAAACAACTGCTAGCGAATGACTGAAAAAATAATAATTAGTAAATACAATCAAAAGATGTAAATATTAGGCTTGAAATAATAATTATTAACATTCACAATTAACAATAATAAATGAATGAAATAAAGTCAGAGATAAAGCAAATGATAAAATATTTCGTAGAAAGGAAACCAAACATGCCTATTGGATTTTTATTATTTTCTTATGAGAAGTTTGTAGAATGAAGTAAAATAAAACTTGATAGTTCATACCATTAGTCACTACCATCATCAGACATTTGCTCTTCTCCCTCGCTATCTAACTGAGTGTCTTCGTCTTCATCATTAATAAAATTATGCATGTTTTTAGAGAAACTTGCTTGTGTATCCAACAATTCTATATGCTGAGGTTGAATGTCTAGTATGCAAAGATTTGAAATTTCTAAATCTTCATGAAAACTTAAGCTTATCTCATTTGATAAAATCTCTTGATTAGACTCATTGTTGGATGAACTTTCAAATTCATGTTCCTCGTATTTTCGTCTTCCTTTTTGGTTACTTCATATATCTCTCGATGCTGCACCTTTTGCACAACTTTCCATCTTCCTCCATGCTTTATATCATCCAAGTAATAAACTTGTCTTGCCTGAGTTGCCAAAATGAATGGATCATCCTCATACCATGTCTTAGACATGTCAATACATGTTAGACCGAACTCTTGCACGACTGATTTCTTTTTGGGGTTACACTGGAACCAATCACACCAAAATAAATGTACCTTATATCCAAATGTGTAAAAAATTAAAACATCATCCTTCAAAACTCTAAAAAAATCTAAGTTATTGCCTTCGTCGAATGATGATACACTAACCCCACTATTTTGAGTAGTCCGACGAGTATCACAAGATAGTGTATGGTATCGAACACCATTAATAATACAAGCATCATATAGTCAAACTTCAACATTAGGTCCCAATGCTAGAGAGTATAGTTCATCTGTAGCCTTCAGATTTTTTTGATTTCTTAGCCTAATTATTTTGTCCCTAAACCACTGCGGAAATTGCTCCTCGTAACATTATAGAATGCAGGAAAAAGAATTTCTTGACGAAAGAATTTGCAAATATTCACTGCATACAAATATATATAACTATTACAAACTCAATCAAAATTACAAAAAAAATAGAATATAATTTGAAATCTTACTTTCTATACTGGTCGACTTCCTTGCAATTATTGAGAACATACAAATGTGCTTTCTTATGTAAAGCAAAAGGCAATTTATGATTTCGTTGGTTGCCCATCACTCTTACCTGTTGATTGAAAACACTTAAGGTGAATAAAATGGGTTGAGTAGCATCTTTGTTACGTTCCGGTCTAGTAAATCTTGTTTCAATTTGGCTCATATACAAAGATGAGAAAGTCAATGCTTCATTGACAACATATCCCTCTGCAATAGATCCCTTTGGTCTTTCCATATTGCGAACATACTTCTTGAGTGTTCTCAAATACCTTTCAAATGGGTACATCCATCGTGATGAAACAGGTCCAGCTAATATGGCCTCGCGAGGTAAATGAACTACCAAGTGAACCATAATGTCAAAAAATGTCGGAGGAAATATTCTTTCCATCTTGCACAAAATGAATACTATGTCCTCCTCCATTTTTTTCTAGTCAACAACATGTAAAGTTCTTGAAGTGAGTTTTTTGAAAAAGTCATATAGCTCAACAATTGTGCCACATATCCTTTGGCAAAAACTTTCTTATGGCGATTGGAAGTAATCTTTGCAAAAGAACATGACAGTCATGTGTTTTCTAGCCATATAACTTTCCATCATTCACATTCACATTTCTTGAGATATTTGTGGCATAACCATTGGGGAACTTCACCGATTTTAAAAACCGACAAAATTTATGCCTTTCTTCCAAAGTGAATGTGTAGATTGCATGTGGCTTACTGACTATATCCCCAATCTTCTTCAGATGCAATTCGCTCCTTATACCCATATCTTGCATGTCTAACCAAGCTTTGACCGTGTCCTTCGACTTCCCATCTATACTTAACAATACGCCAACCAGAGCATCAAAAATATTCTTTTCAATGTGCATAACATCCAGATTATGCCTCAACTTCAAGTCTGACCAATACTCTAACTTAAAGAAAATTGACTTTTTAACCCAATTCGTATCACCAACTGACCGTCTTCTTTTATCGGTTACCACAGGATCTTTACCAAAGGTCACTTCAAGCAGCGCATCTAACTGAGTTAAAATCTTACTACCACTAAAGGTTCGTGGCGGACCTTCACTTTTAAACTTCCCGTTGAAGCTCTTATTTTTATGCCATGAGTGCTTATCATGTAGGAATCGACGATAGCCTGTGTAACATATTTTACTGCGCAATCTTTGACTCACAGTATTGTCAAGACATACAGGACATGCATTATAACCCTTAGTACTCCACCCAGACACTGCCCCATATGCTGGGAAGTCATGAATTGTCCACATAACAACAGCATGTAATTGAAATATTCATTCAGTAGTTGCATCATATGCTTCTATCTTCTCACTCCATAACTCCTTCAATTCATTGATTAAAGGACGCAAGTACACATCTATCTCTTTTTCAGGCGCCTTAGGCCCAGGAATTAAAAGAGACATAATCATGTACGATGGTTTCATCATTTTTCACGAGGGTAAAACTGGCCACATACTGTAAGCATTTGACATGTTTCCAAATAGATTAAAACCATCAGTTGCCAAGCCCAAACGAACATTTCTAGGATCATCTGCAAATGTTTCATGCAATTTGTCAAACTCTTTCCACGCTTCAGCATCAGCTGGATGTCTCAGTACCCCATCGATTTCAACCCTTTTTTCTTTATGCCATCTCATATCGCTTGCTATATGTTTCGACAAAAACAACCGCTTCAGTCTTGGTTTCGAAGGAAAATATCGAAGGACTTTTTGAGGGATTTTTTTATTGTTCGCCTCATCATACTTAAATTGGGGTTCCTTACATGTCAGATATGTATCTTTGCCCTCGTGTTCATCCCAAAATAAGATACAATTATTAGAGACTGTGGAGAATGAAGAAATTCAGCTGCATTACAGCAATACTAAGGACCAACTTGAAGACATAAAATTTAACCAGACACTTCCTTGACACAAGTTTTTTTATCTTAGAGAGCTCATTGGAGTTGTCAACAAAATGCATTAAGGGGGAGTGTTGGGGATTAATGCAACTTTCAAACTTCTAGTTAATTATTGTCTTTTTTATTTCTAAATATTTTCAGATTTTTTATGCTACTAGTAAGTAACACGTGTGTTGCACGTAATTTATATGATTTTAATAAATTAATTATATTATTTAATAACTTATTTGAGTAAAATTAAGATATTATAAGATACTTCATAAATTATAAAATATTAAATAAAATATAATCAATAAAAAATAAAATATTCTAAAATATTTCATAAACTAATTATTGATCGATATGACATTGCAACAAAGCAAAAGACTCTCTCTCAACTCATATTTTATAGCCGATACTTGTTCTCTAGAGATTGAAAATATTTGGCAAATTGAAAAAATATAAATATTAAGCAATATAGATAATTAATATTAAAAAATATTCATTTTACGAACATAAATAAAACTACAATTTAGCTATATTTTTTCTTTAATGATGAATACATGTGGAACAAAGTGAAAGGTTTATGATCGAGGATGAAAAATTAAGTAAAATACATATCCAATATTTAAGGATCTACAGAATTATGTGTCAATTTTTACATATTATTCGGTGTACATACGACCTATACATAATATTATTAAACTACTTTCATTGAATATGACCATCATAAGTAATCAAATTATTTTTTCTTTAATTACTTGTATGCTATAATTTTTTTCATACTACATGATTGTTAGGTATCAGAACTTTGTGCTACAATAAATCATGCTTCAATATTAATTTTTTCTAATAAAAATAAAATATTAGTTACTACTAATAATATATAATGTATTACTTAAGGAAAAAATATTTGTATCTACACTTAAAATTTATCTATACATAATATTTTTGGTCTATATATTCTTCTTACATTTGAGGTGTCTTATTTAATCAACTATTGGTCATAGATATTGAAGTTTCTCTAGAGATAACAATATATAATTGGCATTGAGAAAATACTGAATTAGGCAAATAGACACCAACATTTAGAATTGTTTGTCCTTGAACTTTGTTTATTGTCATTACAAAGCAAAGTTTCATATAAAATTGTTCATATCTAAATTGAAATGGATAAACTTCATTTTCAGCTAGCGAAAGTGGAACTCCAGGTATAAAGACAAGTTTTCCAATATGTTGTCCAAACACAATATCTCCATCAATTACGTTATTCTTGAAGTCCTGCATACCATTCTTGTACCATTACTCAATCCATTTTATGGGTTCAGATTCCTCAAAAAAATTATTGGACAAGTTTTTTTCAACACCAATTTATGGAGAAGGCAAACGATTTGGGATTAAAGGGTTCAAAATATTATCTTCATAATAGTAATTTATGTCATCAATAACTTCATTAAAACTGTTAAATGTTATTACTTTTTTATGTTTGGCTTGTCATGTAATGAGTTGAATAAGCATTCTTATTAAATTAAGAAATATAGCCCTAATAAGTTGTAATATTTAGTTTTCTTCATTGTCATACTCAATAATCATATCTTCTGAAATTTTGATGTTACTATTAGTATCACTTGGTTCCTCACATTTTTCAACTCTAAGTAAAAACTCACTGAAGTTTGGATCATTCTTCGACTCATGTTCCTTGATAAAATAATTTTGTTTTTCATTTTTGGCAACAAATATAATTTCACCAAACTTGCAAAAATAGTTTGATAGATTGTTACCTTAGGAACAACTGTTAATACTTGTCGAATATCTTCACAAAACACCACCATTTTTCCACCAAAATCCTCATCATTTTCCATTACGTCTTTCAATAATTTATCAATATTTTTTATAGCAATCGTTTTTGTCATTGGTGTTTCATCCAATAAAAATAGTTGTGGTTTATGTAATAATTGTGCAACCCTACTTTGTTTGGACATAGTGCACTGATTTGATTCAATTGCATCTATTGTTATTTTGAAGCAAAAATGTGTTGTTTTACCCCTTGATATTATTGCGAAAGCAACTCCAGACACTGTGGTTATAAGTATTATTTGAGTTTTGGATCTAAAATGAACTAACAATGTGGTATAATTTTTTTTTTCGTAATCCAAATGACTCATCAATAAAGAAACCCCTTGCCCATTTGTATGTAATCTAATATCATTAGAAAAACTTTATGTTGTTCTAAATTCAACTTTTATTATACTTTATAATCTTCTAGAGGTATTTCTTTTGACATTTTATCTTGTATCTCTCTTGAAAAATTATTGTCCATATTATCTATATCAATAAGAATGTTTGGAAGATCATATGAACTAATGTTTTTATTTTCATGTTCTCTAAAAAAAAATCAAACTTTTCAAAATTTCGGCAACTTGTATTCAACTGAAGTTTTTAATTTTCTTTTGAAATCTTTAGACATTGCTGTGTATACCAAATAACTCTCACATCTGTTGTGTATAATATACACCCTTATTGACTCCATGGTAAATTTCAGGCAGCTCGACCAGATATTCAACAGTAAAAGTGCATGTAGATCTAGCAATATCATCACTCCAATAATACAAACCTAAAATTTTATTTGATGGTTGATTGTGTTTTATTTTTCAAGATTGACATATTGATGATGAATATCAATAACTCCAAAATCATGCAGTTAGTGTATATAAATGATGATACTTTTAATTTTTATAATTAAAGTATATATAAACTCGAGAAAAAAAAGATGAATGAAAATTAATATAGAAAAATTAAGTATTTTGAAAAAATATAAATTAAGGTATTATAAAAAATATTTGCATTTGAAAATGCAACAAAGCAATGAATTCTCTTTCACCTCATAATTTATAACCGACACTTGTTCCTTAGAGATTAAAACAAATTGGCAAATCAAAACTAAAAATTCGGTATGTACCATATTGATAAAAAAAATTGATTTGATATTTAATTTTGTATAAAAATTCAATATTCAGTTTGATTTTAATTTTTTATTCTAATTTATCGAACTATACCAAATATCGAATTTAATTTTTACAAATTTTATAAATAATTCTTTTATCTAATTTTATATATTAATTAGTTTTTTATGATTTTTTTTACTTTTAACTTACCAAACTAAAAATATAATTTCCAAATACAATTAGGTTTTGTTAAGAAATAAAAATAAAGAAAAAATTGAGCTGAAAATATGCTATATATAGCTTTGTAATACTATAATAATATATAGACATAATAAGATTTTATCTCTATTAGATTACTTTAAAAAAAATTATTGTTAATTTCATTTTAGCCTATATGTACTTTTAAAAATGCTCCAATTTTATCAATTTTATAATTAGTTCAGTAGAATAATATATAAAAAAATCAAGAAATATACAAGTAAATATAGTACAAAATTATTTTATATTTAATGTAATATATATTTTTTTAAAATATTTATGTTGAAATGTGGTAATACAGTATGAAGGTTCATACAACTTATTTTTGCTATATTTGATTCTATTGAAAAAAATTAAGCTCTATTTGATTTTATTTCCATTTGTTTTGAGAAAAGTGTTCTCGAAAAATGTATTTTGAAAAGTAAGTTTGTAGAACGTGTATAGAAGAAAAAATGTATATATTTTGTTGGGACAAATGATATGATGTATTTTAGAAGATATTATATCAATGGTAGATATATTGTCAATATTATTTTATTATGGTTAATGAGAGATATTTTTAATTATAAATATATTGTCAATGTTATTGTGTTATAATTAGTGACAATATAGGATATATGATTATCTAATTATGGTAATAAATAATTTTGTATTTTGGGAAAAAAATATCATTCCCAAAAAATACAAGTAACAAACACGTTTTCGCATTCGAAAAAGAAGAATAATGTTTGGAAGAAAAGTAGGAAGAGAAAGCCAATAAAAACTACAATGTTCGAACTAACAATAAAATAGTATAAATAAAATTAATTAGATTAAATGATCAACCCAAAAGATTTATTTTTTCATGAAGTGATTCCAGTAATGATTTAATGTAAATTCTTAAAGTTAAAAAAAATTACCAAGTCAAATATCAGATGCAATTGCAATCGGGCTACTATGATTGCGATGTCAAAAGATAAGTAAATGATTAAAAGAGAATTTGGATTTTGTGCATAAAATATGTGAAATATAAGGGATAACATTATTTTTGGAATATGGTCTCATAATTAGTAAATATAATATAAAATTCAGATGTAGATGGTTGAAAAGGCAAAATTAAAGAAATCAATTACTCCATCAATTAATGTAATTATTTTCGTATAGTCTCATGGTTAAAAAAAAAAGTTTTAGCCATAAATACACTTTAAGTTTTGTTGTATTCTTTTTTTTTTTTTTTCACAAAGTGGAATAACAACAAATTATAAATATAACAGTGGATTGTACTTTTGAATTGATATAAAAATTAGATGTTATTTTCACATTAATTTAATGAATCTAATTAAACTAGATATAGTGAGATATATTTTCATATAAAATTGATATTCGGCTTGATTTTTTATTTTTTATTTTGATTCATCAAATCATACAAAATATTGAATTTTAATTTTTTACAAATTTTATAAATAGTTGTTATATCTTATTTCATATTTATTAATTATTCTTATACTTTTTTCTTAATTTTAACTTACCAAACTAAAAATAATAAATTCAAAATAAAATTAGGTTTTGCTATTTAGTTTTGAACTATTTATTTATTTATTAGCAAAATTATTTTTTAACAAAATTATAAAATCAAAAATGGTCAAAAGATAAAACAAAAGGTGGATTTCTTATAAATGTAATGTTTCCACATGTTTCAGAAAAAAATAGCAAATTGGTAAATATAATATAAAATTCAAATTTGGGCGGTTTAAGAAAATATATGTTAAATGAATCAAATATCTCATTAACTGATATAGTTGTTTTCGCATCTTCCAAGCACATGAAAATATACTTTTAGTCTCATAGTTCAAGAGGTTTTGCAAATTCAATCTCATGATTTGGAAAAAATCTAATTTTAGTCATAAATACACTTTAATATATAGGTTTTGCTCTATTTATTTTTTTCAAGATTGGAATAACCAAAATTGTAAATGCAACAGTGGAATGTGCCTTGCAATTCATATAAAAAAATAAAATATTATTTCCACATTAATTTTAATGAATTTGATTAGATTGAATTCTGTGAGGTATATTTAGTTTATTCAAATAGACATATTTAACAATAAAATAATTTTCATATAGTGTATCATATATTTTTCTATTATAATTAAATGTGATTTTTTTATAGGGGTGAAAAAATTTGATAAATCGATGGAATCAAATCAAAACTAAAAATTTAGTATTTATCAAAGTCGAACAAAAAATTTAATTTGGTATTTGATTTTTATTTTCATAAAAAAATAGTATTCAATTTAATTTTGGTGTTTTATTTCGGTTTATCGAACCATGCCACAATTTCAAATTTTAATTTTTACAAATTTTATAAATATTCTTTATATCCTAGTTTATAAATATTAATTAATTCTAAATACAATTAAAGTTTGTTATTTAAATTTGAACTATTTAAATTTTTTTAATTTTTTAAAAATTCATGTAACAAAATAATTGAATCAAAATATGAACACATAAATGGATAAAAGAGAAAATAAAAAGTAAATTACTTATATATATAATTTCCACACATGTTTTCAAAATATTAAACAAATGAAAGTAGAGTTTGACTTGGACTCTTGATGTTCTCTTATTGTAATTATCATATAACCTCATTGACTAATTAAAAAAATAAGCATTATTTGTTTCAAAATTATGTAATTATTAAATTACATAACTACCATTAAAACTAATATATCAAAAGGATATTTTAGTCGGATCAAAAATTGGAAGAAACATTCACACTTTTATAATAGTATAGATATAGATATAAATATATTTATTAATTAATTCTAAGTACAATTAAATTTTGTTATTTAAATTTGAACTATTTTATTTTTTTTAATTTTTTAAAAATTCATTTAACAAAATAATTGTATCAAAATATGAACAAATAAATGGACAAAAGAGAAAATAAAAAGTAAATTACTTATATATATAATTTCCACACATATTTTAGGAATATCAAACAAATGAAACTAGAGTTTGATTGGAAGTTCTCTTATTGTAATTATCCTATAACCTCATTGACCAATTAAAAAAATAATCATTATTTGTTTCAAAATTATGTAATTATTAAATTACATAACTACATTAAAAATAATAATATCAAAATAATATTTTAGTCGGATGAAAAATTAGAAGAAATATTCACATTTTATAATAGCATGGAAGAGTTCCTAGGTGCTGTCATTAAACTTCTACAGATCGTCATGAGTATAAAATTGTCTAAGGTCTTTAAATTGCCTTGTAACTCTCTGCATCGTTAGATCCTGAAGTAGCTCAATAAACATTACTTTGTCAGCTTGCGATACTATATTTGAGCTCTGCAGTAGAAACTCATCTTACTCGACCAACATTTGCTTCTGGACTGTGTGTAAGTTCGTGGTTTAATTATGGAGTGACAGTGGTGGTAGCCGGCGCACCGATGGTGGCGTCCGGAGTCGAGTTAGGAAGTTAGGGGACACGGTGGAGAAGAAGAAAAAGAGGAGAAAAAGAAAAAGAAAAGAAAAAAGACAGGAAGAAGGAAAGAGTTTTAAGAAAGGAGAATAGGGCTTAATTATTTATTTCAGTTTACTTCTTCTATGATTAATAAATTATCTCACACTAATTAAGTTGTTTGATTAATCATAAATTAATGGATTATTTGTTATTATTTCTTTTTTAACCGATATTTAACTAATAATAATGGAATTAAATAATACACCCCCAAAATCTGACATTTTAGAAAGGGTAGTGAGGGCCACAAGAAAATTGGCAAAATAGAAAGTTTAAAAAAAGTTAGAAGGGATGTTTGATCATTTTAAAAGAAGGAAAGATATAGTTAGTAATTAAACTCACTCAGGAAATGTCCTCTAATTGAACCCTCATAGTAAATAGATTAAATCTCTTTAATTTTCTTATCTCGATATTAGGTCAAATAAATTTTTTCTATAAAACTCTGTTATCCCTTCACAGAAATCTACAGAAAATACTAGTATTAGGAACAAGTTCATTAGACATGGTACATTTTGAAAGATATCAAAACAGAAATCCAGATACAGAGAACTCTGTCGACCACATTGGAGGATGGCGAAAAAGATCCCTCTCCAATATAATCAGTAGCCATTGTTTAGCAGTTTTAAACGTTGCACGGATTGGATGAAACTTCTGCAAAACAAATTTCATACATAAGCGTTAGAACAAGAAAGGTCCCTTCCAAAGTGATCATTAAAAATAATAATAAAAAAAAATCCCTGTTATATTTGTTTAAAAATAAGGTAGAAATTGTATTTTTAAATAACAATTATGTCCTCATAAAATGGGAAAAGTAAAAAGTAAAAAGGTTTAAATATGATTATAACGAGTCTCAAATTAAATTAAATTAGACTTACTCCCAAGGTACATCTCCAGCAAGCAGCCAATCTCCTTCCCTATCTTGATATGTAAGCTTGTACATTTTAACATTTTCCTGACCTGTCACAACCCAATACAAAGAAATTTGTCTGTATTTATTCTCTTGTACCATGTTTGGCAACAAATGATGCCAAAATATTTCTTGAAATGATGAATAAAACTTAACAATGATGATACAAAGTGTGCCCAAAAATCATGCTTAAGCCATTTTTGCGTGCTTACATTTTCCAAATGGCAACGAGGGTGGCAGTAAGTGATTGATAAGAATGATGGATGCTTAAGTCAACCTTCCTTGCTATCCCAATTCCTTCCATTTTCACTTTCACGTACATGGAAGTTGATCCTCTGCCACCGCCACCACCACCACTCCCACTGCCATTCTCTACGGTTATATAGTTGTCGGCGGTGCACTGACGGTGGTTCTGCTGACAAAACTTCTTCATCCAAGACTTTACCGGCGGCCACCCCACTAAAACATCTTCCTCCTCATCAACATATCTGTTGATCCAAATTACAGAACCAATCAAATATTATTCCTAATCATCTTAATTACCCAAAAAGAATGCATTCTCACACACAAGCCTAAGGCAATTGATAAACGGGTAGAGTTCCATACCAAACTTTCGCCTCATCACAAATGGCTTTATTCACAAAAAAAAAAAAAGAGAGAGAGAGAGAACATATATGCATTCCCACACACATGTAAAATGCAGTTAATAAATGGGTACGGTTCCACACCAAACCTCTCGTGGCCGAAGCACAAACACAGAATACAAGATAGAACATATAAGGAGAGTGAGGATATATGTAATACCCAAGCCTCACACTACTCACTTGGCCAATATGATTCATGCACTACATGCTACTTATATGCTAATTTGCATTAACATCTACATCGCATCTTTTATAGCATTCTTAATCATTACTTGATATTAGTGGTTGAGATCCTACAACCTAATTAAGTGATTCTATATTTAGATAAGATAAAGAATAGATTGATCAATATAATGGATATTCATAGGTTGTACGTTATAATTTTAGAAGTGTTAAAGGTGTCACTAGTAAGCTTATATGAGTCGATTCGATTTGATCAAGGTGTTTTAAATGTATACATCTATAGATTAACATACTTGGGATATCGGACATGATATAATGAAATTTAAGTGTCATAATACAAGGTTCATATATGCATGTGATTTTATAAAATAAAAACTAGACGATCATTTAAGAATCGAATGTCGATCGGTTTGGAGATCGAATGAACGGTTAAGAAATTAGGGCATAATGTACTATCCGGTCATATGAAGATTAAAGTAGGTTATACATAGATAAATAAGTAATGAGAAACACTAGATTAGGGCTGTATAAGGTGTGAAAAATATCAGATTTGAGCCACAACTTGACACCTCAACCTTGCCACCTCAAGCTTTGTCACCTCAAGCTTCCACCTCAACCTATCTTCATTTCTACCCTTGAGCCACGACCAAAAACTATTTTCTGAGCTATTTCACTTCCAAAACATTCATATTGAATGTTAAAATTGCACTCAAGTAATTCCAAGTAAAGAAAATAAGTGAAGGAAGCAAAGGGAAGTAAGGAGGAGCAAGTTGAATCAAAAATTTGTGCATAGGTGAGATTTAATTCATGTTTTAATTTAAGTTCTTGAATTGTTTGAGGGTTTATGACTTTTAAAGCTTCTATTATTGATTATAATCATGTTAGGATGTTATTTTTAGTCTTTTAGTTCACAAAAGAAGGATTTTTAGTTGCAAAATCACAATAAAAATCACTATGGACAGAAACTGTATACTTGCTGATTTTGATATTTATACTTTATATATGTATAATAACTTGATTAAAACCTGTGTATTTCACCATATATGTGTTTATATATGAGTCTAGGTGATGTATGTAAGTTTAGAGAGGTTATAAATTATAATATAGTGTGATAATTAAAGAGGTGCTCAAAACTGTATTCTTTGAAATTCAGATTCTGTCCTATGTGAATGGTGCTGGTTTTACATCAATAAATCCATTGGTTTTGGTAGTAATTTGACCTGGTTGTCTCTATATATGTGTTATCTAAATATGGTGAAAATTTGGGAGTGATTGAATGTACTTAAGGGTGCCAAAACCATTAATGTCATGAAGTGTGCAAAACTGTCACGGTGGGAAAATAATCTGTTTCAGTGTGTTGTGAAGATAGCTGAACTTGGGAAGCTATATCCATGAGTTTTAGCAATTATATGAGATTTTTACATTTATATACATGTTATATAAGTGTGGTAAAAATTTGGGAGTGATTGGATATGCTTAGGGATGTCAAAATTATCATGCAACTAAATTGGACAACAAGAAAATATGAAAATGTGAATCTGTCCCATTTGATAACTTAGCATATTTCAACCTAGACATGTTGCTATTGAGTGTTAACAATTAGGTACATGATATTAGAGTTATAATACTTCAATTATATGATGTTTACATGTATCTAAGATGAGGAATTAAGGTATTGGAGGGACTAGATTGGGTTCTAGTTTGTAAAACCTAGATAGCTTGGTGTTCAAGGTCTTAGTATGATATTTTATGTTTTCAACTTGCCAAATTGGGAATGGTGCTTGATGTTGGGTAATATTACAGGTTATTTTACATCTAAGATTGGAGGGGAACAATAAAAAATCTAGACTAAGCCACCAACCAAGTAAAAGGTAAGTAAAGATTCATTTGCAACTACAATGCATGAACATAGTATGCTTTAAGCATTTATACCTAATGTGTTGATGATATTAAATTTGATTGAGAGTCTTATGATTCTTGAAACATATTGAGAGAAAGATGACTTGCATTTCATATTGAACATACCATTCATGAGCATTTACATGTGCATGCACGACATATGAGTATAGTGGAGGTTCTTGCATGCACGATATGATTTGAGACATGGTTTTTAGAAAGAAAATATTTTGGTTGGCCACTACTAGTGTACCGAGGCATGCGAGGTGTGCTTATATGATATTTTGGGGTGCCGCGAGTGTTACTTGTTGGAGGATCACAGGGGTTGACAGGGGGTGTGCCTCTGGTGGTCACGAGAGGGTGGACCACTTGACTGTGCCCTTATTGACTCCGCCAGTGGGAAGACTTCTGGAGGATCACATGGGAAGACAGGGGGTGGACCTCTGGTGATCCCAGGAGATGGCCCTTGGACTGAGTCATTTGTTTATGGCCATGTGATTATTGATATTGTTCAGAGCTCTATTCGGTGCATAGTAGGTGGGCCAAGGGTCCAATAAATGAAGTGTTTTTTTTATGAAAACTCTTTTATTCATGAGTACTCAAGTTGACACATTTATAGCATCATATCTTAGAGTTGAGTTGCATGAGATTTTATATCATACTCTTGTCATGCATGATTTTTACTTATTGAGCGTTAGCTCATGTAA